>JAJOOR010016905.1:0-21049 GCA_036250505.1 Solanum acaule
ATAGTATTACTTATATTATTTTTAAATATATTTAAATATTATATGTTAGCTTTTTTATCGTAATTTATATGGCATTGATAGAATTTAAAGTATCAAATAATTGTTAATTATTGTAATATAATATGTAGTACTTTTTATGTAGTTTTTACTATTTTTAAGCATACTAAATTGTTAATTATATATATATAGTACTACTTAATCAAGGAAAAATAGTGACACATGATAATTAAAATAAAGGAAAACACAATAGTATTGGTCAGCCGCCATGAGAAAGGTGGTGGGGCCCACTTAAATTAATTAAATACTTCGTAGATTTGATGGATATATGTGTCATTATGGAGATGTTGGCTAGTTTTTTTGTCTAAAGAAGAAAAGGTATAATTATAAAGCATTGTCATACTAAAGTTTTAAGGAGCAAAAGCTAGTAAATACCAAAAATACCCTCACATTCACACTTATATATAAGTAGTAGATATATAGATTTAATATTATTAAATTCAAAAATTTACTTTTTAAACTTTATATCACATTAAATATATGAAACAAATTAAAACGGAAAAAATATTTTATATGGTACTATTGCAAGTTAAATAAGTTGACTCATATTATTTTATTTTCATCAACGTGCCGACACTAAGGAAGATTAGCAGCCAAACAGATTCTAAAGTTTAATGTCACATCCATATTTTTCTTTATTTTATAAATTTGGACCATGCGTTGTTTATTTTTCGATGTATGTGAATGTCGAGTCGTATAGTACTAAGTATTAATTTATTTTACTGAATAACATTTGATTAGAAGCATAATTTTTATTTTTATTTTTTGTTTTATATTCGGTTTCCGGAGCTTGTATTAAAGCTCTGATTAAATTTAGATTGAGCATTGCAGGGCTCATTTGGGGGTGACGCTTCGAACGTGATTTTGTCCATACCTAGGGATCGAACCGAGACCTTTGATTAAGGGTGAAGTAGTCCCACCAGTGCACCACAACTCATGTTGAAGCTTAGTAGTGGCCTTGTAGATTCTAGAGTTGATCTTGTTGATTCTTAATTATTTTTTTTGTCCAGATTTTTATAACAAAGTTTAGACTCTTGCTGTCCTAGGTGTATTTTGCAGTAGTTTTGATACACTATAGTTATTATTGTTATCTCTGTATTCAAATTAGCAAATCAGAAATAATAAAAGATGAAAAGAAAAATAAAAAGAACTATTCGAGTCGACAGAACCCACTGTGTATCTTTAAGAAATTTATTAATCCCCTTAAGTACCAGATGTTGTAGATTAATTCCTTCCAAGATAAAATGGATTATGCCATTAAAGAAGTAGCGGTACCTCAAACTTCGATAATTTCAACGAACTCCAAAAGATAGCAACGAGATCACACACAAACACAATCGATCGATTTTGTTTGTAAGAAATGTATGTAGAAGAAGGGAAGAATTCGATTCAGAAAAATGAGAGAAAGACTCTCTATTTATAGCCAACAAAGGATAGTATGAAAATGTGTTAATTGTGCCTTATCGGAAATATCACAACTCTTTGGAAAAAAGACAACCTTTCAGAAAGGTCACAACCCTTTGGAAAACCTTTCGAATGGTCACAACCCTTTAGAAAAGACACAACATTTCGTAAAAGTCACAACCCTTCGTAAAAGTCGCAACCCTTCAGGAGAGTCACAAACCTTCACTTCCTATTCACACCTTTAAAACCCAATAATTATAGCCTTGAAAATGCTTGTTTGGTTGTATTCATATATGTATTTTAGGACTAGTTGTTTGTTTCTTGATCCATAGCGTCATTACTATTGTTTGCTTCCCTTCGATTTTAGTATCAATAGTTACTATTGTTTGCTTCCCTTCGATTTTAGTATCAATAGTTTTAGTAGTTTCTTGTTTTGTGCATATCGTGTCTAGTTTACATCTCCATAATGGCTTTAGGGGATGATGGTTGACTAGGGTCATGTCTTCGATTGATGTCAGTGGTAAGGGGTAGAAGTGGGAAATGGGTCACAGGTTCTCCTAAGCTAAGAGTAGGATTGTTGTTGGGGAAGTCCATAGAGCTAGTGAAGATTCTCAAAAAGAATAAAATAAATATAACTTGTATCCAAGAGACCAGATGGGTAGGTAGGCACAAGATGTGGACAGATTTAAGTTAGGATACTTAGAAGGCTCGAGGGATAGAAATGGAGTCGGTATTTTAGTAGATAATTACCTAGGGAGCGAGTGGTGGAGGTTATGAGCATCAATGGATGATGCCGATTAAGCTATTCGTTGGCGGGCTTAATTTGAACGTTATTAATATATATATGTGTTTCATGTGGGCCTATATGAGGTCAAAAAGCTATTTTGGGAGAGAGAAGTATATCTAACACCAATAAAATTTCCATTGTTGGAGATTTTAATGGTTATATCGGGGAAACTTCTAGAGGCTTTAATGATGTACATGTTGGCTTTGGTTTTTGGGAGAGGAATGGAGGGGGATCTTTGCTTCTGAATTTCGCCAAAGCTTTTGATTTGGTAATTGCTAACTCGTGTTTTCTGAAAAGGGAGAAACACTTGGTTACCTTTCGTAGAACTATAACTAAGACTAAAATAGATTACTTACTTCTTAGAAAGAGTGATGAGGGCCTTTGTAAATATTGTAAGGTTATCCCGAGTGAAAATCTTACTACCCAACACAAGATTTTGGTGATAAAATTGAAGATTAAGAGGGACAAAAGAAAGACGACCGTTCATGACCAACCGAGGATTAAGTGGGGTGGCTTGACTCCTGCCTTTCTCGGGAGATATGGGAGAAGTTGATTAGTATAGGGGCCTGGTGTACTAGTGAAGATGTGAACATCATGTGGTATAGGGCATCTAGTTGTATTAGGGAAGTAGCTACAGAGGAGCTAGGGGTATCTTGAGTGGTCATCAAGGATTGGTGGTGGAATGGAGAGATCCAAAGCAAAGTGAAAGCAAAAAATGATGCATGTATAGAGTTAGTAGAGTGCGTAGACGAGAAAGAGAAGTAGATGCTTAAGGAAGTCTATAAAAAAATGAAGACAGAAGCTAAGTTAGCGATCACGACTGCTAAGACGACATCTTTCGAACACTTGTATGTCGAGATAGGGGCAAAGACGAGGATAAAAAATTGTATAGGCTCACAAAAGCGAGAGAGAGAAAATCTTGCGACTTGGATCAAGTAAAGTGCATCAAGGATGAGGAAGGCAAGGTGTTTGTGGAAGAGTCCACTATTAAGCACAAATGACAGGCATATTTTCACAAACTCTTAAACGAAGAAGGGGACTGAGACATTGTGTTGAGTGACTTGGCACACTCTGAAAGACTTCGAAACTTTGGGTACTGAAGGTGCTTTAGGGTTGAGGAGGTTGCTCATGCTACTAGTTGGATGAACAAGAGAAGAGCACATACAAGACATGTATGAAGTGGTTGACTGGGTTGTTTGATGTTATCTTTAGGACGTTATAAATGCCCGACGAATGGAGATGCAATATGATGGTCCCATTATATAAGAACAAGGGTGATATTTCAAACTGTAACAATTATAGAGATATCAAATTGCTAAGCTACACTATGAAGGTTCGAGAATGAGTGACATATATGAGAATGATGACAATGGTGTCCATTTCCGAGAATCAATTTGAATTCATGTCATGGCAATCGACTGTTGATGTCATCCATCCCATGCGAAGACTGGTGGAGAGGTATATGAAGAGGAAGATGAACCTACGTATGATGTTTATTGATCTTGAAAAAGTCATATGACAAAGTACCGAGAAATGTCCTCTATAAGTGTTTGGAGGCTAAAGGGAATCCCCAATGGTTTATATTAGGGCCATAAAGGACATATATGATAGAGCAATATCATATATGGTATTAGATCTTGCATAAGTAATACCATGTTTGGTAGTTGGTTAGGACCATGTATAAAATTAATACAATAACTGATTTGCAATTTAGAAAGATGTATAAATAATACATGTATAAGTTTTGAGGAAATTTATATATAATATATGCAGGATATAAGATGGACAATGCATGAATATGTGATACATAAATAACTAAATTCTACGTAACTAATTTCTACATAAAATAATACATAAATTTCTTTCATAATTAATTTATGTATTACCCGTAGAGTTGGTAGCTAGGGAAATAAGATGAGTTTGAAATTAATTCTTAAAAAATGAGGTAGATAGTAGTAGAATATTTTTGGAGGGGAAAGTGGGACATAGCATTAACCGCCCTACTAACATCCCTATCATAAACTTTTGGAAAAGCTTTCAATTTATTATTATTTTCAAAATCTATTCTTAGAATCCTACGATAATGACTTGTTTTGATTATGACAACTGAATAAATTTATTAATCTATTAATTAAGTAATATATTTCCAATAGACTTTGTAGAAATAGTAATACCTAATTGATAAGGTCAAGCCCACCACTATACTTTAGCATGCTAAACCTTGACATGTTTGATTATGATTGTGATGTATGACATGTTTTTTTTCTTTGGCTAGTCATTTACAGTCGCTTAAAGTTATCCGCATAATTTACTTGGACATCTCAACTAGGACTCGTACCTATTGAACATCTAAATTGTTCAAAACATATACCTATTAAACACAAAATATTGATATGGCGAAATAAGTGTAACTCATTGTTGTTGAGTGCGTGAATGGACTTTTTTTTATATTTTAAAATAAATTAGTGCTTATTTTCTTGACACTTGGCATGTATTAATTAAATAACTAAAAACTCATTTAATTAAACATTCACTTGGCACGTATTAATTAAATAACTAAAAACTCATTTAATTAAACATTTATCTCTTTATTTATAAAAGAAAATAATCCCACACCCATGTACAAGTCCTCGTCTTCTTCAACCCACCATTTTAAAGACTTCAAATTCTCTGCCTTTTGTTTTGTTCTTCTTATTTTTTTCATTTTTCGTTATAAACAAACTAATTGAATTTGCAAGAAGAAGGAAAATAATCGAACCATTGGAGTTAAAAAGTTAGCCGACATTCATGCATCTCTATTTTCAATAACTCCAATCAAGCAACCATCATCATTCATTAAACTTATTAAAAATGGTATAAAAAAATTGATATTCTTTTGATTTCTCTTCATCGTCGATTTGAAATAATTTATCGACATCGATTATTTTCACAAAAATTTCAATAATCACACGAAGAATAGAATACAATGAGTGACAGGGAAAAAAAAAAGGGCAAAAGATTAGGTGGGTGTATTAGGGTTGGGTGGGAGATATTTTCTTTTTTGTTATCGTTAAGGAATCATGGTGGAGTGATAGGGAAGAAGATGAAGAAGAAAGGGCAATGGGTTAAGTGGGGGGAGAAATTTTCTTTTTTATTCTTTTTTCAATTTAATTTTTCTAGATTATTAAAGGCTGGAAATATTTTTCATTTTTCAAAATAAAAAATTTGGACCCATGTGCCATGTGTCATAATTCTATTCGTGATTTTTTCAAGAAAATGTGTGTGAATTACACGCACAATATTGGCAAAGCTAGTTGTCATTTTATGTTCAATAAATAAATATTCGTTAGTATTAAAGTGTCTAATAGGTAAGAATCCTAGTTGAGGTGTCTAAATGAATTATGTGGACAACTTTAAGGGACCTTGGATGACTTAAGCCTTTTTCTTTTCTTTATTTCCCACTATTTAACTACAATAACAAGCCAATTTTTTCTAATATTATATAACAATTTTTTTAATCATTGATCTTTTTGTATTGTTGGTTTTCCATTCAGTGTTTCAAATTCGTATTGGAGTCTAGACTAAATTCAGATCGCGCACTATAGAGCTCATTTTGAAATGACGCTTTTAACATGATTTTCTCCGTATCAAGGACTCGAACTCGAGACTTATAATTAAATGTAGAGCAATTTCATGCACCATAACTAATGTTGATCCACTATCATTATATATCATTTTGATTCATTTATCTTTTCTTCACCGCTATATGCTTATATTTTTATTGATAAGTCATAAATAAAAATGTTAATAATGAAAGTCAATTCTTTGTTTTTTTTTTTTATGATGTAGATTTTTCAGGATTTGAAGAAGTAGTATTTAAATAACTAAACTAATTAGGAGAGTAACTAACAAAATGTTGGTAGAAGCGGATTTGTAGGAATTAAAATTTATGTTATTAATCGTCGAGATTTTTTACGAATGAATTTTCTTTGACCATAATCTAAATATTTCGGATAGACATAATACATAAATATGACCCTTAACTTGATTTTTAACGTTGGGTGTGCACAAGTACACACTTAAACTTGTATAAAATTGAACAAATAGACACATTTATCATACATGACACCCTACATGAAAATTTTGTGTCCTACGTGGCGTCCTACATATATTATGTCATGTAGGACACGTGTGTCTACTTATTCAATTTTATACAAGTTTAAGTGTCTACTTGTACACACTCAGAGTTGGAGGACATAATTATCCGTTGAAACCAAATTAAAAATCATGTTTATGTATTATGTCTTCTGGAGATGTAAAAAGATTTTTTAAACTTAATGTTGTACTTGTCAAAAAACAAATGATTAATAAGAACATTAAGTGGAAGTTTTCATTGGTCAAAACAAAGTCAAAAGTGTGTATATGTATATATAGCTAAAATATTTGAAGATGAAAGGGACCACCCCATGGCCCACACAAAATGTCACCCCCACCCCCTTACCCCCACAACCCCCTTATTATTTTAATAAATAAATTTACTATAATAATAAATATTAAAAAATGAGTGAGGGACACGAATATTCGAATTGCCAAACTATATATTGAGGGCCACGAAATAATTAATACACAAATTTCAACATATAAAACAAAGTGGATTAATTATTGTCTCTTCCTCTATTTTTCTCCCCTTACTTTTGTTTTTCCTTTCTTTTTCTCAATTAGAACATTTTGATATATACAAATAATATTAATAGTATTGAGTTCGTTCTAATTCGAATTTTAATACAGTCATATATTCTTATAACAATCATCTTTATAATAAGTAGTTTGATCATGTTTCATTGTGAAGTTTGAATAAGTAATTTTTTTTATTTTCAAAATAAAAAAAATGATATTTAATCAATTTTTATGTTAAGTTATATTATATATTTTCAAGAATAACATTTTGTCGCAATAACTAAAAAAATCAAACAAATTAACAATGTTATTAGGTTTAACTTTATCTAATAAAACCTATACTACTAGTCTTCTACTATTTAATTATTGGAGATTTTACTATAACCTTTTGTATTATGCGTTAATTTTTAACTAAATAATTTAAAGTATGACCAAGCTATCTAAGGTACTTTTGTCGTGTAGTTGTTCCAAAATCTAATTAATGTTTAAATATATATTTATTTTACATATATGTGTGTCACTTTCTCCTAGTGTCTTTTCTTTTTCCTGTTTTTTTTTTTTTTTTTACATAAGAAGAAGAAGATAGTTTTCATATAATTGGAGATGGTATGAAATATTTACCCACATGTGGTATCTACAACAATTATGTACATTATATAATGTCAAGTATACAAAGGTATATGATTCACATTTAAGAATAATTGAATCATATTGTAGTATATATTATACACCATGTGAATTGTATATCTAAAGATATGACATACATTCATGTTGGGTATATAAAATAGGTATAGAATGTAATACTTTTTAAAATGAACTTTTAGTGGGCTTATGGTGTCCAAATATTTAAAACTACTCTCTTACTCAAACAATAATCTTTTATTCATTGAGTTCTTTAATAATATTTGTGAAACTACACTCGATAATTAAAACAAGTAACAAAGAAAATATTTAAGAATATAAGTAAGAGAAAATAACCTGCTAGATCCGCTCCTATTTATAAACATGATTCATGCATGGATGAAATAAATCTTTTTGTTTTACTTTCTCGTTTTTAGTATTGGATCATAAAAAAACATAATAATTTTCATAAGACATTTCGCAGAAGTCAGAAATCACAATAAGATATTTGGGGACTTTGTTGGACATAATTTCTTTCTTTATTGAGCTAGTGAGATAAAACAACATTCACCATTTTCAAAAATTTATATAAATTACTTAATAATAAAAAAATATATAGACTTGTTAATAATTCAAGTTACACATCCAAAATGCCTACCCAAAAACTAATTTACTTTAAATTTAGTTAGTATTGTTGTGAGGATAACTTCAATTATTCATGAAATGCCAATAATTTCGAATTAGACATCTTATGTATGCTTTTTGGTAATGTATGTTATTCCCCATGCAAATAGATGGATTAATTGTATTTTAAAAAAAGAATGGAGTTACTTTTTGGTGAGATTACTTTAAATTGTTTAAGAGAATAATACTAAAAGAAGTGTTCAACTTTAATATTGTTAATTGAATATACAAGTGCTATATCACATGTTTTGTTACTGCCTAATAACTTATCACATTATTGAATTCAAAATAAAATATGATATATATATAGGATGTTTGTTAAAACTTATAAGCAAAACTGGCTCATAAATACTTTTTCACTTATCTACGTATTTGGTAAACTCTCAAAATCAGTCTACTCTAACTTATAAACACTTTTAATTTGATCAAAACTTTTACAAATTTATCCATAATATTTTTTGATTCTCAAAATATCTTTTTAAAATAAAACCTCTAACTTCATATTCCTTCTATGTAAGCTGTTTCTCAGTTTCTTTAAAAGGATACTAATTAAATTTGTATTTTCAAAATGTATTTTAGTTATTATTTTAAATAACACTTAGCTTATCAACACTTCTTTTTACCAAATACGTCAATTATTTATTATCAATTTCAATATTTTTATTCAAACACGTACTACTTATTTATAAACTTAATTTCACCACTTAAAACATATCAACTAATCCAAATAAACTCATAAATTAACTAGATTAAAGCTTAGCTATGATATCATGCTTACATGATGCCTATTATTTCTAAGAGTAGTTATAACATTTATAGAAATTTTTGAACTATGAAAGTTACAAATAATGTCACTATGGGAAATATAACAAATTTGCTAATTGTTTGAATTTGATTTCGAATTTGTCATTATTGATAGTAAACTAACTCAATATTTCTCCTCAATTGTAGAAAATATAACAAATTTGCTCCTCAAAATTAATAGAATTTCAATAATTTATTTTTATCTATATAAAGTATATTTTATCATTGAGATTTCGAGTACCAATAATTTTTAATCAAAAAGATTACACCTACCTAAAATGATTAAAATAGCTCAATTATATCCAATTGCCTATCATGTTCACCCCCACCCCCAAAAATTAAAATCGAACACAAAATCTAGAAAATCAAATATATTTCTCATAGAATGACAAATAAAATTAGATTTGAAAGTTTAGATTGTAGTTTCAATATGTGTTTGCCCATAATTTTTGGAAACACATTTTACCTTTTATTAAATAATAATATGAAATTTATATTCATAAGTTTTAAAACTATCAAAAATATCATAATTTTGATACAATATTATCAATTTCATAGTGAACTAGATAATACATTATCCAAAAGTCATCATGTAAATTACAGTGATGTCTACATTACAACAAAGTACAATTAAAAATAATTAGTTTCATTGTTTTACATATTAACCAAATGAAAATATCGATTAATTCAATCTTTTGTGAGTTGTTAAATCATTGAACTTGTTTTTTTACTATCAAATGAATGAATAACTTGCGAAAGTTAGGGTTAAGAAAGTAAAACCAAAAACAAACTTTTGTTGGCTAAATCATGATTTTGCAAAATAAATTGTAATTGGATAGTCATAATTACCTCATATTTGAAATAAAATACAAATCAATGGATAAATTTATTTTATTTTAAATTGTTAAGAATTATTTTTTCCCTCTTTTTTCCTTACTTTTACCATTATTTTTTTAATTTTTTTTTTTTTATAAATTTCACATTTTTGTTCATTTCCTTTTCTTGGAATTTTATTTGGTGGTTCATGTATATGGTGGAGGAGAGTGTGGAAGACATAAGAAAGAGAGAGAATAGTACAGCTATGGGGTTGCAATCTATTGTCTTTTGTACTGTCTACTAAGAAAAATGTAATGAACTTTTTTTTCGGTTTAAATTTATATGAGATAGTTTTATTTGATATAAAATAAATTAAAAATTTGTAGTTGAAAATATGTTATTGTATAATTGTAAATCATTTCATTAAAGATAAAATGAACATTTTAAAATTAAATTATTTTCAAATATATAAACGTGTCATCTTTTTGAAAATCGACTGAAAATAAAAGTGGGTCATATAAATTGAGACGATTGTACTCCTCAAAAAATTATTATTTTTTCATTTTTTCTTGTTACTTTTCACATATCAAGAAAGAATAGTTTCAGAGTTGTTTTTCTCCTTCATATTTCATTGTTATCATTAATTACTTATTTTTCAAATCTTTTTTTAAGATCTAACATTAAACATTAATTTCGAAAATAACTTATCTACCTCCATAAGATAGTAGTAAAATCTGCGTACACTTTATCATTTTCATACCTTATATAGTAGAATTTCGCTAGATATGTTATTGTTATTGTTGTAATACACTAAACATAGTCCTAATACTAAACACCAATTTCGAAAACAATCTTTCTACCTCACTGAGGTAATGAAGGAATTTCTCTGGGTCTATTATTATTGTTGTTGTAATACTAAACAACAATTAATATGAACAATGTAGTAAAATAGCCATATTATTTTTTTATTTTATTTTAATGAGTGTGTCAAGTCTAAATATGATAAGTAAAAATGGAGAATTTGTGGCTTAGGTCGCAGATTCAAGCCCCACACCATGCAAAAAGAAGCCTGGTATTTAAGTGGAGAAAGGTAGAGGGGCAGACCCATTATCTTCCGAGTTTAGAAGGCTGTGATTGGTCCAAAGGACGGGTCACGGATTTCTTGGTTATAAAAAAAAAAATGATAAGTAAAAATAAGTGGAAGAAAAAATATTTAAACCTTTTTAATGCTTAGCTGGAATTAACGAAACACAGCTGTCATTATGGTACGGTCCGCAGCGTAACCGCACCTTCTAACGTCGCCGTTTTTCCACATAATAATTATTTCTCTTTTTTTTTTTCTATTTTTTTTTTAAAATTCTTCTGGAATTTGCTGTCTTCTCTACCTACCCCTCCCCACCTCCCACCCCAATAACTTTCAAAATGACCATTTTGTCCAAAACTTTTTTTAAAATGACATCTTTGTCCCTCTTTTTTAATATTTCATATGAATTTCATCAAAGTGGAATCTCACTTTGTTGGTTCTCTACATAAAAACTTGTGGGGTTAGAAGGGTATCTCAAGTAAATTTACTAAAATACCCTTTTCTTATTAATTATAGAACAATTTTTTTGTTATAAATGCAACCTACTAAAAAATAAAAGATCATAAATTATCAAATCCCTTTCATAAATTTTGGAATTATTAGCCGATGCATTTATGTTGATTTGAATTATTTACCTTCTTTATTTGGATTTGTAAGATCACCTACAAGGGAATACACTCATTATAATGAGGCATGTATTAATTAATTAAATGAATAAAACATAGTAAAATGGTCAAATAAGGTTTAAATGAGAAAAATAATCACGATTTGTTTCATATGTATTAATAATAAAATAGAATTATAAATATATATGTGTTTTTTAAATTCATTAATATCTCAAGTAAGTGATGTAATGCTATGCGTATATCATAATTAAATATATTAAGTAATAATTTTTAAAATGAACTCCGTTAATTTATTACAAAAAAATCATTTTTATTTACACTTAAAATAAAATGGTCAAATAAGAATTGAATAAGAAAAATAATCAAATAATTATTCACATATTAATAAAATAGGATTATAAATGTATATGGTTTCTTAAATTCATATCAGTGACGTAATGCTATACGTAAATCATGATTAAATATATCAAGTAATATTTTTTCAATGAATTCCATTAATTCATTACAAAAAAACTAATTTTTATTTACACTTAAATGAATAAAAATCTAAAGTAAAATGGTCAAGTAAGATTTAAATGAGAAAAATAATCAAAGACTAATTTCATATTATTAATAAAATAAAATTATAAATATATATGTGCTTCTTAAATTCATACATATCTGAAGTAAGTGACGTAATGCTATATGTAAATCATACTTAAATATATCAAGTTATATTTTTTTTTTTTGTGAATTTAATTAATTGATTATGAAAAAAACTCATCTTTATTTACACTCAAATGAATACAAAATCATAAATAAAATAGTCAAATAAGGTTTAAATGAAAAAAAAACTAATTCAAAGACTTATTCCACATGTTAATAAAACAAAATTAATAAATGTATATGTATTTCTTACATTCATAAATCTCTCAGTAAGTCACATATAAATGATATAATGCAAATTAAATTATCTCAAATAAGTGACATAATGCAAGTTAAAATTTAAATCATATTTAAAATATTAAGTTACTCTAATTTTTTTATGAACACACATTACGAAAAATCCATCTTTATTTACACTTATATTAATATATAATTTTAAAAAATAATTTTTTACATGTCTTAATCCTTTACAATGACTTAGGATCATTTCAATCAAATTTCCATTATAGAAAGCTTACTTTTCAAACATATTCAAATATTTAAATCAAACATATGAAAAGTCCTAATCACTTTCTTTTCTACTATTAAAAATAAAAACAAAAAAGTATAAGTAAATTCCTCAAAATTATTTTAAAAAAATCATAAAAACTTTTAATGATATGTATAACATATAAAAAACAATTTAAAAATTCAAAAAAGTAGTATAAAGTAATTACTACTATAAAATCCAAAACATAAATGTAAACAGACTATTAATTATTTTAGAAGTCTAAATTTAATTATATTAAAGTCCGAATCAAACAAGTCAAAATAGTAGTCCACTATTGAGCGAAAAGAAAAAAACAAGAGTCTCTATCAAAGTAATCAAATTTTATAATGAACCAAAATTACTTTTTATAAATTAAGGTTAATCCCAATTAACTATATTATTAAAAACAGTCAAACTTAAATGGCAATAACCGTAAATATTCATCAATTTAGTGCCCTATTTTCTCACAAAATTCCAAAATCTGTTAAATGTTTTTTCCCATTTCTCAAAAATGATCAAAAAAAATAAATACATCAAGGGCAAAATAGTCTTTTTCAGTTCCACTATAAATACCAGACCTTCGCTTTCACAAATAACACACTCTCTCAGTACAAAAAAGCGCAACACCACCGCCCTTTCTCTCTCTAAAATATTACCGGTCGTCGCCGGAGAAAATATCCGTCGACGTCTCCGGAGAAAATATCCGTCGACGTCGCCGGTGATAACTCTCACCGGGAAACAATCTCTCCTACAATTTCATTTTCATCAAACTTCCATATTTCAATAGACCGACGTCATACTGTGACCGGCGGCAGTGGAGCGACGCAGGAGGAGAAGGAAGTAAGTTTCAGTTTCAACTAATTTAATACGGCATCATTCACGGTGGTTGATTACCGGAAAGTACGCCCTGTTTTTAGTTTTTTCTTTTTTAGAACAGTGAGCTTATCGGGAAAAGGAAACGGCGACGTTTAATAACTCAGGGAACATTAAACGACGTTGTTTTAGTGATATAATCAGCGAAGGTTTATTAAAAGGAGGGAGTTTTAAAACGGGGTTTTGTTTAAAAAACGGTGTCGTTTTTAAGAAAAATGGTTTGACTGATTCATTCTCGAAACGGGAGAAAGAAGAAAAGCAGAGGAAGGGAACGGTGTCGTATGGGGAGGTTAGGAGTTGGGTTAGCGGTGGGTTGTGCTATGGCGGCGTGTATTGTAGCAGCAGCTATGGTGGGTAAGAGGGTAAGCAAGAGGAGGAAATGGTTGAAAATGGTGAAAGTCTTGGAAGAACTGGAAGAGTCATGTGATACTACTGTTTTTAGATTAAAGCAAGTAGTTGATGCTATGGCAGTTGAAATGCATGCTGGACTTGCTTCTGAAGGGGGGAGTAAACTCAAGATGTTGCTTACATATGTTGATAAACTCCCAAATGGGTATGTATGCAATCGCACTCTTGCATTAAAGTTATTACTAATACTAGCAACTTTTAGTTCCATCTTCCATGTCATGTTTTTCTTTTTCTCTTGCCTCATTTGATTTGTGCTTGATTGCTTAAGTGTTACGTTTTTGAAAATTCATGTGAATGTTTATGTAGGTATATATATGGATGCTTATCTCACTTGTTATCAGATGAATATAGAATACCATGTTCCTGCTTTTTTCTTTATGATTGTTTTGTTTTGTTTTGCTAATTCGTTTGTTCACGTGTTTGCTCATTGTGTATTGCTAGGGGTAATGTAAGCAAAGCATTGGTAGGTTGTTTTTTTGGGGGGGAGGGGGTGGGAGTGGGGGGTTACAAGTTCTTTTCCTTGAAAGGAGGGAGGGTTTGTGTGAAAGATTGTGCTTTTGTGTTATATGGTGGTAGATCTTTTGTCTTTATGGTTGATTAGGGGTGTTTGTATTTGTTTTTTTTTTGGATGTATTATGTGTTTAGGGTCGTGAAGTACGAAGAACAATGCAATGTACTCTTACTTTGTTCAACTAGTTTGATCACGGATTTAATTTGGGTCACTAGCAAATGTTTTTTTATTTTCTCTCTAATAGGATTTCATGACTTTTTCTTTAGATTTTTGATTGCTTTCAAGTTATACACGGAAAAACTTTCATGTAGTTACTTTGTTAAATTTTAAGAAAGCTTCATGATTTAGAAAGTAAAAGAGAAACTGAGAATGCCTTCTTTGTTTATGAGTAGTCTGAAATGGACATTGCTCTAGATGTGCAGTTGCCGGTTTATTGAATGCCTTTTGTTAATTAGGGTTGCTACTAACATAGATATGTCAAACACCAGTCTGGTCGATAAGTTTTGTAATGCTAAGTTGAAATTCTGCTGATATGCTGAATTTAGAATAATATCACTACTATTAAGTATCTAATGAATCTGTTCAGCATGTTATTCACTGTAAAAAATCCGTATCACAAGCATCAATAAGTTCGCCATAAAGATGTGTATATCATTTTGCTACTTCTGATATAACAGCCTTGAATGCTATAGTAACTACAATCTTAACATGCATCTCCTGCTTTTTTTTTCTTATTTAGTTTCGATTGCATGTGCACTCGTTTGGTTATTTCATGCACGTGTTGGCCTTTATCATATATAATGAAAATCAGGCATTGGATTCTTACCGAATCATCTTCCGCTTTTGTTGGACATAACTTTATCGTTCTTATTTTTATTCCTTTGGTGTTAACATAGAAGAGGAGATGTACTTTTAAAAGTTGAGAATGCAGTACTAGAGAAAGATTTACTTATCTTGTCCTAAAAAATGGAACTTTATAATGGATTTTCTTCAAGATCAAATGCAAATAAAAAGAATGAGGCTTTTACAGTTGAATGTCACTTGAGTTAGTAAAACACAGGAGAATTCCTCGCTCTGTGTTGCAGTTTTAATGCTGGCTGACAGGTGGCTACTTTGTTAGTTATCTCTAATGATCATATTTTTGTTATTTGATAACTAATTTTGGGCTTATGATTTTAGGCGTGAGGAGGGAACATATTATGCTCTGGACCTTGGTGGTACAAACTTTAGAGTTTTGAGAGTCCACTTAGGAGACCAAAGGTCTGCTATTCTTGGACAAGACATTGAACGCCAACCCATTCCGCAACATCTAATGACAAGCACAAGCGAGGTAGCTGAGTTTGTGCTTCTAATTTTTTTATTATCTTCCTGCAAACAATAATTTTTTTATTTGATTTGATAGAGATCAACAGTCTTTACCCTTTTTGTTATGTGTAGGATCTCTTTGATTTCATTGCATCATCGCTAAAGGACTTCATTGAAAAGGAGGACGGTAATGACTTGGAGCAGACTTCACCTAGGAGGAGAGAACTTGGTTTCACATTTTCATTTCCTGTGAAGCAATCTTCTGTCTCATCTGGCATTTTGATGAAATGGACAAAAGGATTTGCGATTGAAGATATGGTTAGTTAACAAGAGTCTTTGCTCTTATATTCAATATAGTTCAAAGTTTGTAAATGTCTATCACTTACCTTTTATGAATAAAGTCGTAACTATCGATCTTGCGGGGCGTGACACTTTCCTTTTCAGTGCATGCTTGTCGATATTTCGGTAGGACATTTAGTACTGCTTGTGTTACTTGAACTGTATTATACGACCATGCAAAGCTAACAGCTTGAAGAAGCTGTCTTTTTCTTTCTGAGTTGTCTCAGTATTTCCTTTATATTACAAGTGAGAAATAGTTATCAGTATTGTGAATATGTGGTAACGGATTTATGAACCTCATATGCATGCCCTTGTTTTTGAGGTCATTGATATGGAATTGTCAATTTACAATATATCTTTGGATTGTCAATTTACAATACTCCTTTTTTTCTGTTCTCATATTCCTTTATTTGTAGATTGGGAGAGACGTTTCTGAATGTCTGCAACTAGCACTCTCCAGGAAAGGTCTAGATGTGCGGGTTGCAGCACTGGTGAGCATTTCCCTCTTCCAGTTTCTTGCTTCTCCCCAACTTCTGCCTAGACATATTTCCTTGCTCATCTCTGTGGGACTTACTTTCGGATTCTTGCTATCTTCCCCTAGGCTCATATTACATGGTTCAAGGCCCCTTTGTTTTTACTTTTAGGTGTTACTCAGAGCTGTATGATATGAGATTTTAACCTTTCAGTCATGTATTTCTCCACATAATAGGATAGTTATTTGTAGACCTTATTTCAGTGAAGCTGTATAATACACGTCCTAACACTTCATTTTTGATCTCTGTAGAACATTAAAACAAAGAAAATGGGCATATATAGAAATTAATATTTTTCTCCTTCGTCTTACATAGTGTTTTCCTTCAAATTTTAATCGAGGCTTGATTAGTTTTAGCTCTTGTGCAATGGGTGTTAGAGCTTATTGTTGCTGCATTATGCCCCAGATAAACGACACTCTGGGAACTCTAGCTCTTGGACATTATAATGATGAAGACACAGTTGCTGCGGTTATAATTGGGACTGGCACTAATGCATGCTATTTGGAGCGGGCAGATGCAATTATTAAGTGTCAAGGTCTTTTAACATCATCTGGAAGCATGGTATATTTACTTGCATATGTTCACATTTTTTTAGGCTTCGTTCTTTTTATAAAAGTTTGCTTACATGTTTTCCTACTTTCTGTAAATTAGGTGGTCAATATGGAATGGGGAAACTTTTGGTCATCTCATTTACCAAGAACCTCATATGATATCGACTTGGATGTTGCTAGCCCAAACCCAAATGATCAGGTAAAGTTTTTATTTCTTGCAAACCCCGGTGTATTTTATTTGACTTCACGCACTTCAAGCATCATATTTGGGGATTTTGCTGCAGGGCTTTGAGAAAATGATATCAGGAATGTATTTGGGAGACATTGTCAGGAGAGTGCTCCTTAGAATGTCTAAGCAATCAGATGATTTCGGACCTTCATCTTCAAAATTAGCAATTCCTTTCATCTTGAGGTGCAACATGTTTTCTTCTCACTTTTTCTATGAATATTTCTATGTGATATCTGCAATTTAGTACTTATGAGTTTAACTGGAAATAATGACAGAACACCGTTGATGGCTGCTATGCATGAGGATGATTCACCTGACTTGAGTGAAGTAGCCAAAATCCTAGAAGAAGTTCTGGAGGTATACCCTTTTTATCTTCCTATCGTACACTTAAATGATTGTGGCATATGATATTTGTCCACTTCATGTTTAATACTACTTGGCGTGTTGCTTGCTTTCTTACTGTCTGGTTGTTGGGCCCCTCGACTTTCAGTTACCCGATGTGCCAGTGAAAGTCCGGAAGCTTGTAGTGAAGGTATGTGATGTCATTACTCGAAGGGCTGCTAGACTAGCAGCTGCTGGTATCGTAGGAATCTTGAAGAAGATTGGTCGAGATGGGAGTGGGGGCATAGCCAGTGGAAAATTCAGGAGTAATAAGCCAAGTCGGATGAGAAGAACAGTTGTGGCTATTGAGGGTGGTTTATACACAAGTTACACCACATTCAGAGAATACCTGAATGAAGCGATGGCGGAAATTTTAGGGGAAGAAGTTTCCCCATACGTCATTCTTAGGGTCATGGAAGATGGATCAGGCACTGGAGCAGCTCTTGTTGCTGCTGCAAATTCACCCTCTGAGGCGGCGGCGGATACAGTACATCTGCAGTGAATAGAAGCAAATACTAATATATATATATATATATATATATATATACATATATATATCTATACACAGCTTTGTAAATTGTAGAAAATATCTCAATCCATCAAAATGTAAAAGGGAGGTTGTGTATATGTGTCATATATGTCAAAATATGATATATTATATAGTCTAGGATATCCCCTTTGCTGTCTTAGAATGATATTGGTCCATTGCTAGTTGAAGAAAATTAATGGTATTGTTGGTTTCAGTGTTCACCCCATTTCTTTATTTTGTTTATGTAAATACATGATCTTTTGAAATGCTTTTATTTAATTATTTATTCATTTGTTTATGTCTTAAACACAACAACTATTTCTTTCCCACTTCTATTATTTTATGCTTATCTCTTATGCTCACTTGCAATTTGATCAAAAAAAATGTTTGCTTTTGAAAAAAGTTATATATTAGGTTGGACCAAGTAAACATTAATGGAAAAAAGGAGGCATTTGGCCATGCAAGCTTTTCCAAAAAGCTTATAAAGTAGAGGGATTCTTTAAGGAGAAGTCGACCATTTATCTTTTTGTTGGCTTGTTTTACTTTATGATATTAATTGATATGTTCGCGCTTCACATGTTTATATCTATCTTCTTGTTAATTTTGTTGATATATAATTAGAAGAATTATAATATGAAACTTAAATATATAATGTAAAGGCATGAAAAAGTAATAAAAAGAAGAAGATTGATATACATGAAAAAAACATGCACAAGAAAAAGAAGAAGAGATAAATAGGTTAAGAGAGATAGTACAAGTTAAATGTAGATTCTTTGAGTAGATTCTTAATGTTTTTAGTTTGAGACTGAAATTATTACTAATTTAATTGAATTCTTTTTTGTGGTTAGAAAATTAATTAGTTTCTAATTTTAAAAATAAGAAAAACTATATTTTCTTTAATTTTCCATTTTAGATATACTACTATATGACAGCTAATCAATATCTGGATATAATTAGATTAGTTCCTAATGTAATTTGAGGTATCATCAGTCTAAAGAAACAAAAGAAAAACAATATAATTACTTAAAACATTTTCTCTTTTTTTTGAAAGGGACAAACAAAATTGATAAACGTTTGTAATTAAGTGAAATGATTTTTTTAGTATGATTCATTGTACTAACTCATAGAAAATTGTTGAAACAAAAAAAAAACTTATAGGAGTTAAATTATGGCACTTGATAATATAATTTGAAAAAAAGAGATCATATTTGCAAAAAATAGATAAAATTAAGACAAAATATTGCAAACTTAACAATTTCACAATTCTTGTTTTAAGAGATAAAATTACATTCTAACAAAGTGCGAAAATTTTCAAAAAGAAAATTCCAAGTACAAAATAATGAACAAGTGAAGTACATTTTTTATTAAAAGAAAATCTAACATTTAGTTGAACCATATTGGTATGTGTGTTGTAAATTGTAATATCTATTGTCCTTGTTTCCTCATAATTTGTACTAATAATGAAGAAGCTTAGGTAAATGGTTTTTTTCTTTATTTTTAAATTGAACAAATAAAATGAAACATTTATTTTTTTCATATCGAGATCAAACAATAGGAAACGAAGGCAGTACTTCCTAATAAATGTATTTTTATGTCCCTAATTATCACATGGAAGTTCCATTTTATTTGAATGACATTCGCTTCATTGAATGATTCTTTTAAAGATGGTACAAAAATTTAAGGAGTAAGAAGGTGAAGATCGAAGATCGTAACTAAATCTATTACGTCGTGCTAGTTTGATGTCAAAATTAGTTCTTGTAATATAAGTATTAATTAGTGTAATAGCTCCTATTCAATATTGAGATTGTAGTTGATTGCTATAAGGTTATTATTGAGTTGTAATAATTTCTAGATTGAATAGAGTAGTTGAGTGGCTAGGTTTTCCAATAAGAAACAAGTGAAATTTCTTGGAGAGTAGTTAGAACAGTTTTGAGTGAACTATTGAGTTGATGTACTAAAGTTAGTCTGATTAGATTGTTGAGTTGCAATCTAAAACACTGCTCTTGAGAAGTTAGTTGAGATTGGTGGTTGAAAACCTACACGCAATAGGTCGTGATTTTTTACTCCTTTGAGCAAGGAGTTATCCACGATAAATTCGTCTCTCGTTAATTCCTTTGTTTAGTGTTTATTAAAACAAAACAAAAGACTTAGTACTCTTATTAAAAACAATGTGATTGTCACCTGACATTTTATATTATTGTAGTTGATGTATAAGGATAAACTACCTTATTAAACATATATCACTACAATATATACTAATATTATTTTTACTTTCGAATAATTACATATATTACCACTTTTAATATTTTATACCATATATTAATATATTATTTGAAGATACAATTAGATTATTAGATACCCACATACCTTAAAACTAGGATTGATTAATTATCTGCTTAATTAACTCTTTCACTCCAAATCAACCACTATCTCTTAGTTCTCCCCTCCCATATTTATCACTCAATTATGTCTCCTCCTTTATGATTCAAGAATTTCATCGTACAATTTCATTTCAACAATAGCTAATCTACTCTCTTCTTCTCAAGATATCATCACCATGGTCGACAAATTCTCCTGAACCCAAATATTATTATGTATTGTTCATTTATAACTAGATCAAATCAAAGTAACTGCTACAGAGAAAACTTTAATTCATAGTGGGTCTTGATTGTTTGTC
>JAJOOR010016906.1:0-12085 GCA_036250505.1 Solanum acaule
ATATATAAATCAATAAATAAATAAACTTTGATTAAGGAAGTTAGAATGAAAATGGTGGAAAGAGGTGAATGTAAATGCTTTGGAACAAGGGACCAATGGTTCCAAGAAAAGGAGCTTAAGGAGGAGGTTATTGAAAAGAGGTCCATAAATGAAGTTGTTGTGCACTAAAGCGCTTGGGAATGCAGTCACTTTTTATATCTAAAAAATAGTTCCTACCGGTCCCCTATCCTGCATTACAACCCTTAAAAGACCTAATTGATCTTGAACTTCGTATGCTCAAAAGTAGTGAGGCAGTACACTAAGGGCAAGTCTATGGTTCGTTGGTTGTGGCATGTGAATCCTTTCGAGAGTGAGTGAAATTGCTTCCCGCACCCATTTTTGTATGAAAATGTTATGTGTGAGTAAATCAGGGTGTTCATTTGTGGTGAGGGCACATGTTTAATGAGGTCTGATAACTGATATATTTGTGGATCCAAAAGTTGTGCATGAGTTTGTTGCGTTATAAGAGTCTATTCTTGAGGCTAGATGGTCTGGCATTAGTTGTCCTAATGAATGCATAGTATTTGTCATATTGTGTGAAGCTATGATAGTTTGTTGTGGCCAAAGATGAAATGTCATTAGGAGAAGTGTAGTAGAGTCGTCTTATGTTTGAAAGTGTAGAAGTGTTCGAGGACAAACAAAGTTGTAAGTGTGGGGTGGTGATCTTGGGCGTATTTATGCACCTAATAACCAATTTATCCCATATATATATAGCTAATTTGAGAGCATTTTTCATTGTCGGAATTAAGTTTTGAGAGTCTTTTGATGTCGCTTCTTCTAACCAATATGATTAGATGTGTCAGGGTGAAAAGCAAAGAAGAACGAGCCAAAATAGGGCACCTGGTCAGAGGTCAGAAAATAGAAGACGAAGTTGCGGAGAAAAAGGGCCAAGAAGCTGGAGAATACACTACGAGGGAGCATCTATGTGTCGTGGGGCTAATACGCGTATGCAAAAAAGGAAATCCACTTAACAGTGGAGTGGGCGATGGGAGCGCGTCGCGGAGAGGTTCCATTTGTGTGCAACTATAGGCGAGGGAACAGGTCCGCGACACCAGAAATTGGCCACTTGTTTTATTTTAGACTATAAATAGTTTAAATGTGTTATTTCTATTATTATCCAGTTTTGAAAAGACGAGAGAGGATCGATTTGGGCGATTTGGCTAACATTTTCTAGGGCTTTTCTTTTACTCCTTCATTTTGGTAAACCCTTTTATGATCCATAAACATTATTTGATGATCTTTTGTTCTATAAGTAGCTAATTCCCTTGTTCTAGGGTTGTAGCTACGATTAATGGTATATTAGTATTTGTTTCTAGCATGAGATGGGTTTTCTTGTGATTTATGCTTACATTCTTGTTTAACTATTTTAATGACTGATCTACATTAAAATAAAATCATTGTCCACTCTTGAATTCAGAAGATGAATAGAGGGATAGACCAAAGAATGTGAGAAGCGTGTTCATTCTAGAGTAAAGTTAGAGTGTTTCGTATATAAGATAGTCTTATACCCATATACCACGCTTGATTAATATGCAAGATGATAGCTTAATGCTCCACCATTGTTTCATGCCTATCCCCGCTCAACGATGTAGTTAGGCTGTCGATGGTGGTAGGCAATTAGAGGTCGGGAGATCATGATCGTAAAATGAACCTTGCAAATCCTTAATGAGGTTAGCCTGTCGAATGCTAGGATAAATTAATATTATGCCAAAAATCGGATTATGCTACAACCCTGGATTACTTTCCCATATTGTGAAATTCTCTTGTTTAAAGTTGTTTGATTGTAGTACTTAATTTTTGAGATTGTTCAACTTAGTAGATATAAACAAATTTCTAAAATTGTTTGTCTCATAAGTAAATTTATTTTAGACATAGCAAAGTTGTTATTTGTGGATTTGAAGTCCCTTGGGTTAGATAATGCGGCTCGAAAGAGTCGTTGTACTACTTGAGTGACCACGTGCATTTGCGTGTGCTTTTGGACGCAACACTAACAATCTTACAAAAACCAATTTGTAAGTCGATACAAATGCACATGTGACCATACCATAGATGTATCTATTAAATCATAATACACTACAAAAAGATACCCAATTTGTAGCAGTTTATTTGTGGAAGTTTTAAAAACAGCCGCTATTAAATCATTTTGTGACGTTTATTTTAACCCCTACTAAATAAATTTTTTTGTGACAATTTTATTGAGGAGGTTCGAAAATTGCCAAAATTTCATATTATTTGTGGCGATTATCAATCCCCAGAAATTGTAAATTCATTAATTTTAGAAAATATATCCCTTTTATATATCTTTTATTTTTATATGTCCTAAATATTCACATTTTATTTTAATTTATGACAAATTGTAATAAAATTTAATTAATACAATATATGTATACACACAATGACACAAATACTCGTGGTTCTCTTGCTTCATTTTAATAGAATGCATGTTCATGACCCTATATATATATATACTATCAAAATATTCTTTTCTATTTTGTCTATTCAACTTCTTTTTAGAGTTTTATTTTTATATATATTACTACTTTATATTAATTTTTGACAACTAAATTTATTTTGAAAATTAATCTAAATATGTAATTATACTTGTGCAATATAATAATATATCTATAATTATATGATAAGAAAATGAATCATCCTAATAATTATATTGTGTAATTACTAAACTATGTAATTACTACCTATAATTACACTTATTTTAATTTTTAAGGCTAAACAACACATTATTAAGTCTGATTTTGGCTAGATCATTTTATGTTAATGAGTTAAATATAATTTTAATCCTACTTTTAGTTTTTATTTAGTATATCTACGTATTTTAAATAAAATTTAGAGGTCATATCAATAGCCATATTTATTATATTTATTTGTGTGTTCATTTAACTTTATTTAAGCTCTTATAATATTTAATTTTTAAGATAAAATACTTTAATTACTAGTTACTAGTAGTTATAACGAAAACGTTTTTAACCTAATTAGTCCAACCAAAATCCACCTAATTAGTCCAAACAAAATCCTAAATGCTTACTTTTTTTCCTCAAAAATTAAAATTTGCTACGGACTAAACTCCCCCCCAATGAAATTTAAAACAAAAACAAATACAAAAAATTCCCCCTTTCCCACCACAAAATAAACTCCCAAGTCTCTCTCCCACTTTCCTACTTACACAATTTGGTAGTTCCTAAAAGACTCCCCCTTCTTGTTTTTTTCCTTGCTTATTTTATCTTTTGTTCAATCTGATTTTTATTCAGTTTGTGTGATTCTTTTGATTGACTTTTTCTTTGTAGGTTTATAAAGTGGAGTTCTCAAAGCAACAAGTTTGTATAACATATGGATTGGATCATAAAATTTTTGTGAATGGAAAGGTAATTATCTGTCACATGAATTTCAGAATTCACACTACAATTTGAGATTTATATTTATATTTTTTTATTTTATTGTTAAATAAATATGTATTTTGTAAGTTGTTAAACTTATGTAGCCATACTTTTATATATTTCAGGATATTTTTTGAGTTTTCGCCACATCATAAAGAAAATTATATTTGGCCTTCAATTGATTGCAGATAAGCGTCAATTTTATTTTTGTTTAGATAAGAATGATGACTAGTGTTTTATAAAATCAAGAATTAGTTTGATTCTTATTGACACCTAACAAATTTGTTTTGCTCATCTGAGAATTGAGTTTGAATTATCAGTTTTATGTTTTTTCTATTATTGTATGTTTATTTCCTAACAAAATAAGTAACCTTAGAGAATAACATTTTGTAGATTGTTGTATTAGTGCCTTCAACATTGTAATATTTTAATATTTGTGTAATCTTACTTGCTTTAACGAAGGAGAAATATAACTATTTCATATATCAGACTTGAATAAATAACAAGGTAGGGTAAAAATAAACCACATGGTTTTACTCTCTTTGGGTGAGAACTTAAATATATTTACATTGTTTTTTAATTGATGAGTATGACCTCACTAATAAGGCCAAAGGTTCATATAAATTTATGTTTTAGATGAATTAAATTTTGAATTTTCTTCTTGTATCAAGGTGTACAAAGATATGTATACATTAATATTTGTTTATCTAACGTATAACGTTTTTTATGATTTCATAGTTTCAGCTTAATGATGATGAAGATCGAGCTTACTTCACCTTGAAAAAAAAGATAGGATGGCACCAACTAAAGTCATCAAATAAATACATAGTACTTCTTTTTAGTATTTATCTTATATGACACTATTTTAGATTTCAAATTGTAACGTTCAAGTTGCTATACATGAGATTTATTACTGAATTTGACATGAGTTTTAACTTGTAAACTTTTTATTATTGATTTGTATAATGAAATTTGATTTAAATTAAATATTTAGAAAGTATTTATATATGTCTTAACAAAGGCTTGATGTAAGTTTTTTTTTTATTATAGAAATATAACAATTGTGGCGGTCACAAACATCCACAAATTAGATTTCGTGAATATTGATATCATATTGTGGCATTTTTAAACCCATGCAGACATTTTTAAAAAATATTAAAATAGTATAATGGAGGTTGTAAATCGTCACAAATTGACGTAACAAACCTCCACAAATCAAAAAGTAATTTTGTGGGGGTCGTCATGGAGGTTTCTTAAAATCGCCACAAATATGCTCGTGACAGAGGTAATTGTAGCATTTTAAAAAACCGCCTCAATTCTTATTGTGAAGGTCAAAAACTTCCTCAAATTGACAAAATAACCCCCATAAATTGAGCATTTTTTTGTAGTGATAGTAAGTGGTTCACATGGCAGGTGAACGGGCCCATATTCACCTTTTTATATGTTCCAAATAATTTCAGGCGATACAATCCTAACCTTAGCTAGTACAATGATTATTTTATCATGAGAACAAGCAACAAAAGAGAATTCTTGAAGAATTTTTTATTTCTTCAACATATAGCCACGTGAATTCTCAATTTCTTTTGCATCACATTTGAATTGGAATGGCCAACCAATTATGCCAACTGATATTTATTCTAGTAAACTTCTAGTTTACTTTTCCATGTGATTCCATCATCATGCCCATGTTTTCATACAACAAACAAGAGGAAAAAATGGGTAATCTTATACATAAATATTTATAAACCACTTCAGTTGTAGTAATTTGAAGATATTAAATCTTCCCATAATTTATAGTCTCAATATAATGATTTTTTTCTTTTGAATTCCTTCGAAACTTAAAAAGCTTCTTTTGAGACTTACTACAACCCCAATATTCTGAACAATTCCATTCCTCCGGCTAGTAACAAATTAGCCCTTTCAAAACTCTCAATTAATTTTGTGTACTACCACAAATTTCACAACATCATTCTTATGAAATTATTATTATTGTCATGGTTAAAATTATTACATGCAAGACTTATTTCTTGACAACCAATGACAAATTTGTGTTGCCACACAACAATATTTATTTTGGTCATTGCCACAACCTTTATAGGAAAGAATTAATTTTTTTCTTTTGTCCTTCAATAGTTCATAATTTAACATACCACAATATTTGTATAGTACTTAAAGTATATGACTAAATGACCATTTATGTCAAAATATTTCTTTTCAATCTCTCAAATCTCCCGTAGAGGTGAGATGTGACATTTATCCAACAATACATGAGCATGTTCTCATCCATAAGAACACAAGTCACATTTTCTTTAAGAAATGGATTTGAACATGCTTCATAAGTTTTTATTAGAAACTCACTGTCATGCTTTCACATTTATCAAATTTAGGTGACTCACCCCAATGTCACTTTAAGAGGTCAAATGTACCAAATGTACTACCACTTTATATTCCTTTATTTTGATGGAGGATTTACAAAACTTTTCAAATTGGGTTGCATCAACAACAATGTGCCCAATATCTTTTCATACCACTTTGATGGATAAAAACTACCTTCACATTTAATTTGAAGGACCATCTTAGGAAACAATGTGCCCAATAACCATTCATACCACTTTGATGGACAAAATTACCTTCAAATTTGAAGGACCATCTTAAGAACCCATAATGTTCTTCCTTTTAATTACAACAATGATGATCATTAAAATTTTACCACACCCTATTCATACATTCAACCACTTGTCATTTTTCAGACATATTATGCACTGCTACCACATTCACATAAGAGAATGGAGAAAATTAATTGAGCAAATTTTGATGACTTTCAGTCAAAACTATACAACTTTATGTTAGTCATCATCATATCATCACTAGAGTGCATTAGGACTTAAACCCAATGTCTTACCCATATAAAGGCCTTTTAGGTCATTATATGTTGGGACCCAACCCAACATTTTATTATGCACCAGGATTCTCACCCGATGTATTACCCTCTTGGTGCGATAGGACTTGAATCCTTCGTCTTACCCTCAATCAATGACAAAATAAGCCAAATATAATAGGACTCACTATTGAGCCTTAAAAAAATATTGTCACTTTGTGATTAACATGCACAAATAAATATAGAACAAAAGAAACACAATAAAAATATTCTCAACAAAGTATGTATTAATATCTTAGACTTGTCCAAAACAGAGAATTACATATTATATTATATTATATTATATTATATTATATTATATTATATTATATTATATTATATTATATTATATTATATTATATTATATTATATTATATTATGTTTGGTTCACAACAATTAAGCTAGTGAATTACCGTTATAAATCAAAGAATCAATTGCACACTAAAAAAATAATAATTTCAATTACACTAAAATAAAACTGCTCACTACCACCACCCCTTTATCAATTTTCATGTGAACCCAAACTATTTCACACACAAAACAAAATAAATTAAAAGCTTATGTAATAACCAAAACAATGAGCATAATCATAAATAAAATATAAAATAAGTTTCACATACAAAAGAAAGTATATATAGTCATAGGTGAAAAAAAAAGAAGCACAATAACAATAATATTAATCATTCACCTTGTACACAAGACAAATATAAAATAGATTCCACAATAATTTATCTTGTTCCCGAGAGAAAAATAAACACAATTATTTTACCTTCTTTTATTTACTTTGCTTCAATCCTGCAATGGTAGAACATTCGTGCTGATAACGTGTTGTAAAACTTAAGAACAAAATAGCAATATAAAGATGAAGACAAGAGGAACAATATGAAACATATACGGAACTCTTAGCAAACATGGGTAATACAAAGAATTTAGAAATAAATACAGGAGACGTAGACATGGATGAAAAACCCAGTACGTCAGGAATAAAAAATCCAAAGAACTTTAGCCCAAAATATTATAATACAAACTATGGATAATATGATAGAGAAAAAACTATATGGGATAAAAGACTAAATAAAAAATGGACATGAATATAATGGGGGAGGTTATGGATGTGAAAGGTTACAAGAATAATGGTTATAAAGGTGGAGGTTATGGAGATTATGGTTATCTTCATAATAGAGGAAAGTAATGGAGATAATAATGGGTGAGAGTAACTTCTTTGTATAGTGGACATCCACACTATAATATTTTATAACATAGAGATACATTTATGGTTCGCTTTATTATTCCACCATGAAGACACACAAGGATGTTAATAAATAAATAACAGTTAAAGCTCTTACTTGATTATTATTTTAATTGCATGGTAAATTGAATAATCAGCAAATAAATAAACCTAAAAGATGTAAGGACCATCCAATAGTCACGCCCCGAGCCTACACCCTAGGCGGGACTGGCACTCAAGAACCATTGCTGGCCCCAAGAGAACCCTTGGCCTGGCTTACTTACTCACCGGAAGACTATATGCAATAAGAAAGAAATTCAAATGCTAAAAAACGTAACTGTCTCAAACTGAACTTATAATGTTTTGAAAATAAACATTTAACTTAGCCAAAATGGCAACTCAAATCTAAACATAAGTCAATAACAAAATGATGACGAATGAACTAACATCTGACTAACTATCTATAAAGCCTCTAAAACAACTGAGATGGATGTCGGGACAGGCCCACAACATCTTAATGAACTATCTAATATTGAAAGTAAACAAAAGGGATCCTCCAAAATGCAAAGAGGCTCACCAACAGACTCTGAACTTCTCACTGAATCAACGATGCGCTGGATGTCGATCCTAGTTACATGTGTCTGCATCATAATACGATGCAGGCCAACTGGCATCAGTACATTGAATGTACGAGTATGCGAGTTGGAATGCTAAACCTAACATAGGCTTGAAAAGAATCTGAAAGGAACTGAAGAACTTACTTGGCTTAACTCAACTCAACATAGCTGAACTCATTTCAATATAAAGTAGTTTAAAACAAGTGCAATATAAAGAAAAGTTGTTTAAAACATGATGTCAACTCTGTGTGTATGCAAAGATACAAATAACTCTGAGATGTATGTAAAAATACAAATAAACTAATGTATATAAAAATACAAAGTACTGATGTGGGAGTTTCTCTAACCGACAACCATCACATAAGAGTTATTGTGATGATTCAGCGATCTCACTCACGCTGCCAGCGCATCCTATACCTTGTCGGGGGTATAGGACCTAAACTACTAAGTGGATTCACTAGTCTATGCGAAAAGGATTCATCTAAAAAGTATGACCCTTTTATACCCATGATGGCTACATGGTTTATGGAGACGTGAGATATCTGAAAGCTCGTTCCCATATCGGTGCTCAATACTACTCCCAAAATATGATACTAGCTCTTTATGTTTAAAAACATATTTCTTTCTGTGATTTGAGATAATTTCTCAAAAACATAGCTCAAAGGCTATCTTGGAAATCAAAGCTTCCCCTCTTGCTTAATTATGAAAGCATTTACTCTTTTCTGAAAACTAGCCCGAAGGCTCTTTGGAAATCGAGGTTTCCTTTCTTGTTTAAATGTGAAAACATTTAAAACCCTTTGGGAATACATAGTCCCCATATACTTTTGAAGAAATGAACTTCAAGCTTTAATCTTTAATCTTTACTCTTTACTCAACTTGAACTTTAAGTTTTAAAATAAAGTTAAAAGCATTTGCAAAAGACTTCTTGAAAAGACTCTAAGAACTTCCTAGACTTGGCTCTTGACTTTCCTTGAATTTGAATTTATGGATTCAAGGTTATGATTCATGCTTCTAGATGATTTCTAGATGTTTAGAAGTCATTTAGAGTAGTTAGAATCAATGGAAAGTGTTAGTACACTTTAGAAGGACTTAAATATGCTAAACGACGAAAACTGGTGAAAAACGACGATTTGGGCGCATTCTGGGCGCACCGCGCCAACCCCAACTTGATGGGGCTCAAATCTGGCGCATTGCTGGCGCGCCACCCCAGCCTTCCTGGCACTATGGGGGTGCATCGCGCCACCTGTTTCTTAGGCAAAAATCTGACGAACTTTTGGGTCTCGTTTTCTAATCTTAAATCGATTTTAATCGATTCTTTTTCTCAAATTCACTTTAGAATCAAATACCCAAGGTATATCCCCAAAATCTAACTCATATAACTCAAAGAATCAACACTTTAATATCAAGAAACTCCTTAATCTCAACTCATATTCAAGAACGAAATCAATTCAAGAACAACTAACAAGAACATCAAATTCTCAATCTTTTTAGGACAAAAATACGCTGAATTAAACATGCTTGGCGCATGGATGAACTAACCCAACGCTATGTGATCTCACATACCTTGTAGGGATCACCCCCAACGAAAAGCCACGATCTAAGCTTGAAGAACTTGACAATTTCCTTGCTTTCCCCTTCTCTTTTCTCCTCTTCTTTTCTCTTCTCTAAAACCTAACTCTTTTCCAAAAGCGTAAACTGAACAAGTTCAGTTTAGACCCTTAATTAATTCACTAAAATGAATTTAATTAATTGGATAAGGAAAAGACAAAAATACCTTTCCAAAATCCGTATTGGACATTTTCTTATTCCAACAGCCCAACTTCCAAAGGGCATAACTCACTCACACGAACTCGAAATCGTGCAAACTCAGCGGTGTTGGAAAGATCATTCCAAGAACTTTCCTACCATATCTAGAAGTACACCTAAATCATCCTGATCTAGGAGTTATAGCCGTTTGAAGTTGACTAAAAACTCACTTTTCCTAACCTAAACAAATTTTCAATTCTTTCCAAAAATGACTATTTCCAATTCTTAGCTTCTTCCTAGCTATTTCAAATTGCGAGATGTTACACCAATTCTCAATCTACCAACATATATAATAATCTTTGATTTATGTGTAAAAATCTAATTTAAAATGAAAAATCTTTTTTTTGTGAGATTTTCTTATCCTTTTGAAAATGAAATAAAATTGTTATCCTAAAATATGTCTTTTCTTTTGTTTGTAAATTGTAACTTTCAAATAAAATCTGTTAAACTAAATAAAACTCAAAATAACAAGATTATACTAAAACATAAAATGGAAATATTTAATGCTAAAATTGTATAAAAATTAGTAAGGGAAAATTACTAGCATAAAAACAACATCATACATCACATACTCTATAAAAAAGAAAAATGTATAAGCGCACAAATTTATTCAAACGAAATAGAATAAAATTAAGAGATTCAAACTTTGAACCAAATGATGACATACTTGATTTTGTAATCAAGAAAACAAATGGACTAAAAGGCCTAGTAGACACAAGTCAGCATGGGTGGCGCCCGTGCAAGAACTTCGGTGTGCCTTGAACACCTTTACAACCCCCGACATGCTATGGCGGGGATTGCATCGGCTTTACAATATTGGCATCAGCATCGGTGCAGGACATCTTATGTCGGGCGTTGGGGTGAGTGTTGGGTGAGCATCAATGAAGGAATCCACGTACGGCGCATGAGTGGTGTTCGGCTTGTGTAGTTAGGTTGTACTTTTACAAATTTGAATCTTGAACTTTCATAAATATTTTCTTGAACCAAAAATAGAAAACTCAAATAGGACCCAATTTTTTAAAAAAATAAAGGAAAGGCTTTTTTTTCTTGTTCTTTCCGTGTGTCTCTCTCTATGCATGTGATGTTGTTGTATTTTTGTTGTTCCATGTGTATGTTGTCAATGGTTGTCACTTTTTTTTTGTTTTCCTTTATACGTGTATGTTTTTATGTTCGATTTTGTGGGTAGAGTATATATGGACATATAGTTGTTGGGAAGATGCTATCTTCTACTATTTTTGGCCAACCTACTCAAGCTCCCATAGTTGATAGGGAAGAAGAAGACAACAGAAGAAGAAAGAAGACCAACACTTAAGTTATACAAATGACTATGTTCTTTGCTGAACCTCCAAGATATTAGTTGATATTGGGCTTAATGAGTATTGGGCTAAACATATTGGATTAAGGTTATTTTCTTATGCAGATATAACATAGCCCAATAACAATTTAAGGATGATTACAAAATAGAGACTTCTAGAATTAATGAGCTGTAGATAATTTGTTAGAGTTAGTTACATAGTTTCTGTAATTATTTTATAGTCCTCTAGATTTACATACAAGTCTTTATTTACATGTATAAATCTTGTAAGTATTGCTGAAATAAACACACAGAAAATTCCCTAATTTTTCTCTAAATTTTCAATTTTCTCATGGTATCAGAGCAGTAGCTCGATCCTTCCAAATCATTCAACTACAGCTCTTCTTCCTTTCCCATCAATCACATATGGGTGACTCCACCCCTGGAATGAATCTGATCACCTCTGTATTTGATGGCAAAGGATTTCTAGGTTGGAGAAGATCTATTCTCATAGCTAGGGGTGTTCACGGTTTGGATAAAAACTGATCCAAACCAAAAAACTAAACCAAATCGATAAAATAAAACTGATTTTATTTGGATTTGGTTTGGTTTGGTTTTAGATTTTTGAAAACCGATAGTATTTGGTTTGGTTATGATTTTATTCGAATAAGTCGAAGAAATAACTGAACCGAACCGATGAATTATATACATATATTTTAGGCAAAAGTATTCATTACCCCCTTGAACTTGAAGCTTTTTATACGGTGTACACCTAAACTAAATTCCGTTTTA
>JAJOOR010016907.1:0-20122 GCA_036250505.1 Solanum acaule
TCTCATACTGACATTTACCTAAATGTCGAAAATAAATGTCATATATCTCATACTGACATTCACCTAAATGTCAAAAATAAATGTCATATATTTCTTATCGACATTCACATAAATGTCAAAAAATAAATGTCGTAATAATCTTATCAACATTTACATATATGTTGCAAAGTAAATGATGCAAATTCTTTTCAACATTTACCTAAATGTCACAAAATAAATGTCACAAATTCTTCCCGGCAATTACCTAAATGTCGGAAAAATTCCCGACACTAAAATTTACGACATTGGTCCAAATGTAAAATAAATGTCGGTAAACAAATTTGTGACATTTAAACATCATAATACGACATTTAGAAAATGTCATTGTATCTCCACTTTCTTGTAGTGAGGCTTACTCCCAAGGAGGAGATGATGTTCTTAGATAACAAGGTTGTTGAGTGTTCTTGATGTTCATGACTTAGGTTGGCTTGAAAATTTTCACCTTGAGAGGTGTAGTAAGTTTTGGGAAGTTTAGTCCCGGTTTTGTAGGTTCATATGAGATCTTGAGTAAAGTTTATAAGGTTGCTTGTGAGCTAGAGTTGCTTAATGAGAACCTCTCTAATTTAGAAATACCAGTAGGGATCTTAGGCCGAAAACTCAAGAAATAGAAGAAAAAGGAAGTTGTTCCCATGAAAATGTTAAGGAGTGATCTTTTAGTAAGGGTTTAGTTGAGGGTGCTACTTGGGAGGCCTAGGGCCAATGAGAAGTCCCGATATCCTCATCATTTTTCCTTGTATTCCTCCTTTAGCATTTAAGATCTTGAGATGATAAGTTCCTCTTGATTTGCTTTTATATGAAGCCATGTGTGATTTGTATGTTTCCATGATTTCCTTATAGTGCATGTTCATGAAATCTTATGATTTAAAAGAAAAATGAGTTTGCATGATTATTTCCTCATGTTGTGGTGCATTAAGTATGAGTTGCCTATCTTGACTTCATGAGATGAATATATGAGCATGCCTTAGTTTGGAGTTGAAAGATTCCTCCTTTAATAAATGTTTTTTGAGAGTAAATTGCATTTAGGCTCCGTGAGTGTATGTTGAGCATGTTTTAGTTAGGAGATGGTAGTTCCTCCATGAAAATGAGTAAGTATAGAATTTCATGCATTTTGGGTTGTTAGAAGTAGTTCCTACTTCCTTGTGTTGCATTGAATATGTTTAGCTTGGAATTGAAGTTTCCTTCCTTGGTTATGTGCATTTAGAAAATTTTCATGCATAATGGGCTGCTAGTCTAGAGTTGTTTCCTTAAGAGGTGTTTAGAATCGTCATTCGAGGACGAATGATCCCAAGGAAGAGATATTGTAACATCCGGAAAACTAGTAGTTGAAACTAGAGCCTTACGAGAGAGTTTTAGAGTTTGATGTGAGGGAAAGAATCGTAAAATGACTTCCCGAACTTAGAATTAGGGGTTTAGGGGTTAAACGTCAAGGTACGACTCCCCAAGGACCAACCAAAGGGGTCCTTGAGGAGGACCCCAAATCATCCCCTAAAACTGCCCAAAAAGGGTCACCTACGGTTAGGACTCACGCCCCATAGGTGGACCCACTCCCCGTGGGAAGGGGTCATGGGTCAAGGCCCCATTTGAGGGGCTGCAGACCCGCACCCATGAGTGTGCAGCACGCCACGTAGTCCCACCCACTGTCCGTGAGATTTCATCAATAGTAGCCCCTCCAGTAATGTTTTTGTTAGAAAGAAATAACTTTATTTATTAGTTCTTCTTCTCCTTCTCCAAGAGCCATTTTCGTTCATTATTTTGTTCAAAGATAATTTCTTTCTTCTACCATTTATTAGACTATGAAAAAACCTAGTATTTCTATCTCCTTTTAAGAACCAATGGACACCTGCTTTCTGCCTCCAATTTTTTTCTCGTATCACAAGTATCTATTGAATTCAGCCTGCACTTGCTTCAAAATGGATTTGTTTGCAGTAGTAGGTGGTTGATCTTTAAATAAAGATTCTTTCATTCTAACAATCTCCTCCCGTATGACATGTTTCTTAAAGATATCACCATATTTCTTGTTACTCCAAAGATATAAAACACGTTTTGTTCTCTTCATCTTTGCAAAAACATTTTCCTCCCCTGTAGTAATCCAGTTACATTCCACCACTTTCTTAAAATCAACTTCATCAACCCATAACTTCAAAAATCTAAAAGGTTTCATGACTATTGAATTTTGAACCCCACAACTGAATAAAAGATGTGCATGGTTAGATCCAAATCTAGCTAGATGTTGTACTTCTATAATACCATAGACTATTAAGAATTCTTGATTGATCACAATTCTATCGAACCTCTTAAATTTACAAGCATTATTAATCTGTCCATTCCACCACGTGAAATGACTTTCTTTGACATCACTATCAAATAACTCACATGAGTTTATACAAACGGAAATATCTTCATAATCATGCGAATAAATTAGAAGGCACCCTATCTTATCTTCATCACTTAATACAACATTTGAGTCCCCTCCTACCAGCCAGGGTAAGTTCAAGTTGTAACCTGCAGAATACATAGCCTCCCAAAGTTGTAGCCTTTCTTGTGCACTACATTTAGCATACACAAGAGTGGACTTCAAAATCTGACCATCTGATAAGGTAAGTTGCAATGTTAACTGCTACTCTATGTTTGAAATAATCCCTATATGAATATTTTCCTGCACAAACACCTATTTTTCTATTCTGATTATAGTTAGCATATGACATGCCCAATCCCCTCTTGTACTTTTGAATCTAACTTGTTTGTTGAAACGATTCCATCATATCAATAAAAAAAATTGTGATAACTATATATCATTTGAACCCTGTGAAAAGAATGATGTGTTATCTAGTATTCCATATTAAAGTTTCATGATTTATGATGAATTTGATTTTGTCACTCTCTTGGGATTGGCCCTAACTGGCCTTGATGTTGTATCAACATTCCCTTTGTTTTCCAAATCTTTTGTCAAAGCCTTTGGTGACAATCTGCTTCCTTATGCACTTTTGTGAAATTGTTATGATTTTCTTTTCATAGTTCTCTTCAATTAATTCATCATCTTTCCTTTTAATCTTATCCTTGTCTATTTCTTGAACTATATTGTAAGTGACAATCTTATGTAGCTTCAACATTGGGGACTCTTGTCTGTGAGGTAGTATTGCCTGAGGTTTAGGTGATTTTGTAACTGTATCAATAAGAAAACTATATTTCTTACTTGATATTGAGTTCATTGATTGTGCCCTTGTTTCTTTAGCTTCAAAAGTGACCATTTCAGGTGGGTATCTTTCTTCATAATTTCTTTGTATCACTAACCATGTTGCATTAATTTGTGATGGTGCTTCCCCACGTGTTTTAGGTAAAACCAGACTCTTTATCATGAGGACTAAAATCAACTTTTTTATTTATCGCCTTCTCACCTTGTAACATCTCGCACCTAGAAATGATTATAAAGAGTTTAAAATATGAAAATATTGATTTTTGGAAAGAATAAGGAAATAGTTTTGGCCATTTTCAAACGGCCATAACTACTATCTCAGGATGAGTTAGGAGCGACTTTGATATGGTTGGGAATCTCTTGGAGAGATCTTTCCAATGCCGCCAAGTTTACGCGATTTCGACAACGTATGAGTGAGTTATGCCTTTTGGAAGTTGGGCTTTTGGATTGAGGAAAGTCCAAATCCGGATTTAAGGAAGGGCAAACTGGTCTCTCTAATTAATTTCCTAATTCATTTTTAGGGATTTATTGGGGTAAAAACAGAACTTAATTCAATTTTGGAAAATTAGAATACGCTTAGGGTTTGGAGAAAAGAGAAAAGAAGAAAGAAAGGGAGAAAAGCCAAGATTTCGCCAAGAACGTCAAGCGTTTGGAGTGGAATTCGTCGGGGGTGATCCCTATTAAGGTATGTGAGATCTTTTAGTGATGGGTTAGTTCACCCACACACCAACTTGTTTCAATTCAGCGATTTTGAGTTGTTTACATGTTAAAAAGTGAAGTTCTTGAAGGATATCGTTAAGTTCTTGATTGGTTGTGTTGTTGAAGTTTCTTGTTGATTTGATTTGTGTTTCCAGGTGGATTTTCGAGTTAGATCTGTTGTAGGTTGAGAGTACTAATGACCCTAAGTGTTTGGGGAAGGAACTAGGGAAGATTGGAGGGTTTAGAGATGAAAAACGAAGGAGAAAAGTTGGAATTTTCTGGGTAAAGGGGTGGGGCACCGCGCCAGTCAACGCGCCCCAAAGCAGTGTCTGACGTTTTGGCCTTGGGGTGCCGCGCCAGCCAGCGCGCCCCAGCATGTTCTTTGAGGTTTGGGGCCTGGCTCTCCACACCTCTCTGAGCGCCAAGGACGCCAGTTCACCCCATCTTTTTGTACTAGTTTCTAATTGATGTACCTATGTTTCCTAGTTGATTCTAACACTCTAAGGTACATCTAACCAACATGAAATCATCCACAAACATGATATCATGAACCTTAAATCCATAATCCAATTCAAGGAAAGTTAAGATCAAAGTCAAAAAAGTTAAGAGTCAAGTCTAGAAGTTAAGAAGCAAGTCAAAGCGAAGTTTCTTAAAGTTTTCAAGAGTCTTTAACAAACGTTTTAACTTCGTTTTAATGCTCAAGTTTCAAGTTAAGCAAAGAGTAAAGAGTCGAGTTCATTTCTCAAAAGCTATAAGGGAACTAAGTATTCTCAAAGAGTTTATAAATGTTTTTACACATTTGAGCAAGAAAAGGGAACATCGATTCCGAGAGAGCTTTTAACCTAAGTTTTTGAGTAACTACCTCAATTCAAAGAAAGAGTTTTGTTTTTACAAACATATAAACTAAGTATATTTTGGGAGTAGTATTGAGCACCGATATGGGGATGCGAGTTCATATTAACTCAAGTCTCCATAAACCATGTAGCCATCATGAGTAGTAAAGGATCATACTTTTTAGATGACTCCTTAAGATGCTTTTAGCATAGACTAGTGGATCCACTAAGTTAAGCGTTCTATATGACGACAAAGTATAGGACAGTTCTGGCAGCGTGGGCAAGATGTTGTATCACCACAGGCTCATAGTGGTGGTTGTCGGTTAGAGAATCTCCCACAAAAGTTATATTACTTTTATATATAAGTAAAGTTGAGTTTGTTATTGCTTTATCTTTAACGAACTAAGTTGTTTACACTGTTTTACAAGCTTTATATATATATATTGCATGTGTCTTATTGCTTTATATTGAGTTCAGTTATTCATGAGTTGTACAGAGCCAAGGTAAGTGTTCCTTCTTACTCTTTTCAAGCTTAAGTTGTTGTTTAGCATTCCAGCTCACATACTCGTACATTCAATAAACTGATGCCAGTTGGCCTGCATCATCTTATGATGCAGATGCAGGTAACCAGGATCAACATCCAGTTTCTCGTTGATCCAGTTGAGCACTTAGAGTCAGTGGAGAGCCTCCTTGCATTTCGGAGGACTCTTTTATTCGCTTTTAGTCTTTCATTATTAGGATGTTGTGGGGTCTGTCCCAACATCCATCTCAGTATTATAGAGGCTTCATAGACAGTCAAACAGTTAGTTATGAGTCTCTCATCTATGTATTTGCAGATACTTTGTTTTGAGACAGAAGTTGCCAATTTGGCTAAGATATTATCATTTAAACTATTACATGAGTTTATTTTGTTGAGTTAAGTCTTCCGCTGAGTTAAGTAAGCCAGGCCAAGGGTTCGCTTGGGGTCAGCAATGGTCTCCGAGTGCCAGCCACGTCTAGGGTGTAGGCTCGGGGCGTGACACACCTATTGTGATACGATTAAAATTGGGGCTTGTTGTTGTACTTATGACTCCATCACAATTATTATTTTAGCTATCTATCTTAATTGATGAAGCTCCTGTGTTTGCAAGTGGTCATGTGTGAGTGCCAAAACCTTATTTGGAGGTGTACCATTACTGGTAGGGGTTCTAGACAGTGTATCTATCTCATTATTACATTTGTCTTCTAATGTTTGACGTAATCAAAGACACAACTTCCAATTCAAGTATCAGCAATCGCGTGCAGTAATTTAACCTAACCGAATTGGTTGGGGTCGAGTCCCAAGGAAGTGGTTAGTAGTCGAGAATCAAATAGAAAAGTAAAATCAAGTTCTAATTAATCATAGCTATAAACATTAATGAATAAAAACATACTAAATCTAAAGGTGACACGAATGTCAACTATCAATGGAGGGTTTGGTATTCAACTAATGAACAAAAACAGTAAAACTATTAAGATGTGAGATAGGGAGACGAGATTCTTGGGATGTGATAGAAATATGGGATAAAATATACTATTGGGTAAATGCTATTGATAGTAAATCGCTGAATATTTGTAACTAGGCTAGACTTTAGTGGGGGTAAATTCTCTCTTGAGCAACTTACCCCGAATCAACTCGGTTTCTCTCGAACACCGAGTTACAGCATTTAAGCACAACCTCTGCCTTAGCCCATTCACTCTTTCGAGATGAATGTGTGGGAGAAGGTCTAGGATTCACTCTCTCGAGCTGAACCCATAACGACCCAATAACCACCGGCTATCAATTTAGTAGTCTTAGTTTTAAAACCTCTCTCTCTCGCAAGCCAAAAACACTAAGATGAAATCGTATTTGCAACTACAATCCCATTAAGTTCAAACACAACTACTAAATGAAATCACATTTAAACAACAAATAGACTAACAATAAGTAATACCCAATAGGAAATTTAACCCATATTCACAAAATCACACCCTAAGAATTGGAGTTTTAGCTAGAAATGAAAAAGAGATAGAAATCAATACCAACAAGTGTTTCCATTAAGTGGGTACGATAGAAAATGTCTTTAAACACATCTAGGATGAAGATTCTTGGATACCCACTTCCAATTTCGTGGAGTTGAAAACCTTCAAGCTCAAGAACAATGTCTCCCAAAAAACTCTAAGAACTAAAAACTGAAGAATATTCTAAGTCTCAGTAATTCTCTACAACTTGATAAATTTCTTAATTGATCGATACTAAGCTACAAAATTAAATGGGTATTTATAGTTTTCAAAAATTTATGCTACGAAGGACCACTCGACGCAGTTAGTCGGGATCGCCGATACACTCGGCGATCTGCCTTTCGATTTGGTTCATCGCCTTTCAGCATTTGCCTTCAGCATCTTCGTGTTTTGAATCATTGGGAAATATAGTACAGTTTTGCGGAACTGCTCGACGACGCACTGACTGCTCTTTTTCACCACCGACTTGATCTTTCGGCGAGATTAAGGCCATTCGGCGACACGCATTAGCTTTAGGCAATTCTCAGGCCGTCTTTTCTTCTTTCTTTCAGCCGCTTTGTTCATTTTTGCCTAGTGTCCATGCTTTGCCTTAAACTCCAAATACCTGAAACTTAAGGATTTACATCAGTTATTGAGACAAAATATGCATTTGAGGACACTAAGTCTATCAAAATAAACCCCTAAATGAGTCCAAATCGTGGATTCATCAATACCCCCAACTTAAACTTTTGTTTGTCCTCAAGTAAAACTCAAGTTCAGTAGTTCAAAAAGGATGTCTTAAACAGTGCTACACAAGTCAATCATGAATGTACACAACAAGACTCAACTTCCTCATACAAGGATCAATTGTATACTCAAAGACTCAAGTTCTGACACACCATTATCAAAGATTCTCAAGCTCACTATACTTGCTTCAAATGAAAGTTCAAGCTCAACAAAGGTATTCACATGCCCTCACACAAAAGAATGATTCCATTTTCACACACAATGGTTTAATCATATAAAGTTCCGAAATCAAATGCAACGCTTACACTCACAAAGAAGAACACAATGCATGCTTTCACCCATAGGTTTGCCCGTATTTTCCAATTGACATTTTCTTCAGCTCACTCAAGATAAAAAAAAAGAAGAGGTCTTTTCAAGGCTTGTAATGGGACTGAGTGCAAATGTATGGTCATTTAGGTTCAGTGACTTTCATCCTCATGAAATGTGGTGCTCACAACACTTCATTTCCTATTCTTTCATCATTTTCTTTAGTGCTCATAAGTCATCCCATTATTCACTTTCCATGGATTGTTCGAAAACTCCATTTCTTTTGTATTTTCATGACTTTTTCTTTGTCATTCTCTTCTATTTTTTTTTGTATGGAGGGATTCCATTTTTCTCAACACCATGGGTTAAATGGGATTGTTCTAGCACTTCTTGACTTGCCTTTTATTTTCACCACACCCCTAACTTAGGCATTTGGCCTAAGTTGGCTATTCAATCAACCACATATCAAGAGGATTATAGGTAGTGGATTAAGAGAGGTCATTTTCATCAAGTTTCTTCCAAAGAAAGGTAAGGCTCAAGAGGTGTTCAAAAGAGGTTCACACACACTCACAAGGTAGGCTACAAAAGAGGTATATGTTAAATTGGCTCACACTCTTCGAAGTTGCCTTAGATCATGTCAAGAGATAGCCTTGCTTAGTCAACCGGACTAAAGGGGTAAATTCTAGGTGTTATCATGCATGGTTCACAGTAAGCTCATCACACAAGGCATCGACACCAAAGTCAAACAAGACATCACACTTTTGCTAGTGTGCAACGATCATCACAAGAGACTCAATTCGATAATTGGCTAGTCACAATGAGATGCAAAGAGTTCGCATATTGTTTATGCAACTTCAATTTGTCTCATCGTAGCCGCACATTCATATTCGTTCAATTATGAGCACTATTTGAGTCATCGATATTGATCAAAACCGAGATTCAAATTTGCTAAAGAACAACCACATTCAAGTAAATACAAGAGTGGGTGAAAAATTTGGAAGGGTCAAAATCATTTAAAATTAAAGCACAAGGAGCCACAAGCTCAAACATCCGCTAAAAGCAGTGCAAAACACAATTGTAAGCATAACGACCCAAATATATAAACAAAACATCGAACATCAATATTCACACAAAAGGTGGGCCTCACCCCACCACAAAAAAAATCATTTGTCCTCAAATGCAAATGAAGTAAAGTATCCAAAAAGTGAAGGAAAGTAAGACAGAGAGGGAAGTAAAAAAGGGATTATGTCTATGCAGTCTCTCCATCTGCCTGGGCCTAAGTGTCTGGTGCAGCAGTCTGGACTTGGGCATCAGTGCCCGAAATCACCTCATAAGCAACAACTCCACTAGAGACAGCCATGGAGGTCTATGCCGGTGATGTCTGCACAACCGTCCCTGCAAGATCTGGCAAATCTCTGAATATGTTCTCCTCTTGTACCCCAATCTGCTCTTTGTCGATTTCAGCATCCGACTCCCCAACTGTAGGCTCATCCCGATGTTCATTGTCGGTAGTATCCGGAGGAATCCCTGAGGTCTCAGGAGCATCCACGTCATCTGCAGCGTGGATCAAAGAAGTGAATTCGGTAGACTTCAAATAGTCTACGTCCTTCCTCAAATCTACTACCTCGACTTTCAAAGACGGAACCTCGGAGGTCGCCCCCTGTCTGCTCTCACAAACCTCAACTCTCGTAGTGAGAGTGTCAATAAAAGTCTGCAGAGGGGTCAGTGCAGCTAAAATCACAGCCTCAATCATTAATGGGATATCTCTCTCTAGTCTGGTAGCTCTCACGTCAGCTGACTGAGCAAGATGCCCCATCTTCAGGATCATTGCTTGAGTGATCGAAGCACGGGAGATAGCAACAGCAGTAGGTCTGGGAGGCAGTGCAGCAATAGAAGAACTAGGGACATCAGAAGATATAGCACAAAGAGTACCTGAAGGCCCAGGGGCCGGAGTAGGCAAAAATGCCTCTGCAGGTGATGAGTCTATGTCTACAACCGGGGGGGGGGGGAGTCCACCGGGGCTGTCTTCTTATTCTTTTCAGCTTGGTCCTTTAAATATTCTGCCTCGATCCTCCGAATATCGGTAGAGGATGTGGGAATCACTTTCACATATTTTTTGGCATCTCTAGGTACCCAAGCCCGTCTGCACAACTCAGTGATCAATACCGGGAAGGGAAGAGAGGTCTGACGCTGCTTGGCACGTATAAGAATCTCTGAAGCAATGATCATCCCCATAGTCTTTGTTCTAATCATGTGCTGACATCCATCTTCAATGTCATTTGAGCACTCCAGAACTGCATTGATTGCATCAGCATCACACTTCACTCTTTTACCTCTAACGACCACGTAGTCAACTGATTTGAAAGCAGTTGCCTGCTTCTTCCTCTGTGGTATCAAGGTTCCATAAGAGGCATAGAACTACCTGACCCAATTTGGAATATACGGGCCACGTGGTTTGGTGAAGATTTGGAACTTGTGAGATTTCAAACAATCCATTATCTCTGGTAACTGTCGATAACCCCATCTGTGGACAAACGTTTTTCTTCAAGGATCGTCCTCAACCCCTTAGTCCTTAATATGTTCATGGACTTGGGCGGAGGACCATGTACTGGGGTGCTAGGACCACTACTTGTTCTGGAGCTGGAGGAAAATGAGTAGTCTGAGGAGTCTGGATCCTCGACGGATCATTCAACTTTTTAAATCATAGCTCTGCCCATTGCATTGCTACAAGCTCATCATCATCAGACGCCATAGTTTGAGGTTCCTGATTCTCACCCTCACTCTCAGAAGTGGTGAGGTAAGTGTCATAGATTCTATCACTGTCAGAGCTTGCCTCTGGTGATGCAGGTGCTTTATACCCTTTGCTTTCCCTCGGGGTGGCATGTTTCTTCCTACAACTTTAGATCTAGCCATGTCTGCAAAATATCAAAAAAAAGTTCAAACAAGGTTAATCAAATTCATAGAAACACAGTTGCAGAAAGACACGCCAAATCGATCGGTGAGTCGCCAAATCACTTTGGCGAGCGAGGTCGGGCTAGCCGACAAGATTGGCTTAGAGGTTGTGACAAACTGGCGATGGGAAAGGCCTTTTGGCGAATCGCCGACAACATTCGAAGAGTAGGGCTTCGCTCGCCGAAAGTTACAGTGCAAAAAGAACTCAGAGATGCAGATAAATGGCGATCAAGAATACCTTTGGCAAGTCGGCGAGTGCTTTCGGCGACCTCAGGCTTCTCGCCAAAGGTTACAGAACCAATCATCAAATAAGGTATGAAATGAAAGGCGAGATGGGGATATTAGGCGAACCACCGAGTGCCTATTTTTCAGCCCAACTTCTCGAATTCGACCTTGCAACCCCCGAAAACAAAATCAAAGCATGCACTAGTTAAATTAAGCTCATATTCAAACAGGACCCATATCATACGAGCATAACCCCATAAGATTTAACATAATCCAATGCACCAAATTATGGGGTTTTAATATTTAGAGCAATATGGGTAATGTTTTCAAATTAAAATTAGGCATTCAAACATTTTTAATCCTATCAGAGAGGTCCAGCACACAACAACACGATAAGATTATTGCGAATGAGTATAATTACGATAAAAATAGCTCAGGGTTCGGAAACCCACATTTAATGCTTACTAAATTGGGATTGAATCGCTAGGCAACAATGTAATCTAGGTTTCGAGCACAAATCGAGAACTAACACACTCAAAGAATGCAAAAATATAAGGAATAATGTGCAGGTGTGAGGTTGGAAGAATGAAAATGCATAAAAGTGAAAGAGTTTGAGAATTTAAACCTTTAGCTTCAAAAACCGTCTAGTTCTTGCCCATTCAGCGACATTAGTCGTGATCGCCGATCCATTCGGCGGCACGCCGAGCAATCACTTACTTCGCCGAGTTTTACAGAACCCCAGTCAATTTGGGAGTCCAAATGGCGGTAAAAATTAGAATTTCGCCAATAATTTTGTGGTCCTGCTGAGTTTTACAGACTCTCCATCAAAGTTGTCTTTAGTCCAACGGCGGTCTGAGTCGAGGTCACCAACCTCTTCGGCGATATGCCGACTTGGACCGTTTTGATCACCAATCTCCTTCTTTTCTAACACTTCCCACACTTCATCCTGCATAACCAACACACCATTATTTTACAAACAAACAAAAATCAATAAAAGGGTTTTGGGTTGCCTCCCAAACAACGCCTTAGTTAATGTCGTGGCACGACGCAAGTCCACCTTCAAACCTCATTCTTGGGGTTAGCCATAGTATCACTAGGAAAATCCCCCTACTATCTCGGATTGATATGAGACGATATATGACCCATTTGGGTCTCCAACTGCTTGATCGACACTGAATGGGAGGTGACGGTCTGGCTAAGGGTAGACACATCTTCTTTCATTTTTTTTAAAATCTTGTCTGACCCTTTAACTTTGTTGAGGATACAAGAGAGCATATTTCAGACCCACCACCTTCTGAATCCTTTGGCTTTTGGCGCTCATGGGGAGGCACATACATGTCCTTCTCCCCATCATTCCAGTTAGGATTTTGGTCCCTCCATTCTCTATCACGATCCTTCGAACCATCCTCTCTAGCCCAACCTTGGTTACCATCCTGCTAGGGTAGTTTGAACGATAACTACCACCTTGGTTGGATAGAAAATTTACATCCTCATTATACAAGGCCTCAAACTTTGTCTCCTCAGGATTTGCACACCCGACCCCCACGACATTGACACCACGGGCACCAGCCCCTATGACATTTTAAGATAAAATGTCAAGTTGCATCATGATCTTGGCCATGTTTTGGTCTCTCTCATGGTCTTTCTCCATCTGCTCCTTAGTTAGCTTGAATGTGAGAGGGGAGACCTGGTCTTCACGGGTGTATCACGCCCTGTTTATGGTAGTCATGCCATCTAAAAGTTGAGCAGCTGTCACATAAGGTTGTTGCATCAAACCTCCCGAAGAGAGTTGGTCCGCAACACCCTTATTTACCGAATCCAAACTCCGGTAAAAATACTACAGCAACACGTTATCAGGCAAACCATGGTTTGGGAATTGAAGCACCAACTTTTTGAACCGCAGCCAAGTTTCATGTATAGTCTCTCCTTCTAGACGCTTAAAGCTCTGAATGTTATCCCAAAGAGTTATCATCTTCGAATGAGGGAAAAATTGCACTTGAAATGCGGTTACCAACTCCTCCCACGAAGTGATGGATTCACGTGGCAACTCAGCCAGCCACTTGCACGCCTCTCCCATCAACGAGAACGGGAATAATCTCAACCAGACCGACTCTTGGGAGATGTTCTTGAAAAAGAACGGTCCGCACACATCCACGAAGTTGTTAAGATGCTCATGAGGACCCACTGAAAAACCCCTTTAGTTGCAAGAGTTGCAACATGGTACTCGTGATGTGGAATACTGCATTCCCTTCGGTCGGAGGCAAGCGAATTGCACCAATGCCTCCCATGAGATGGGGGTCATTAGCATGAGGCTCGTTGACATCGTTGAGGTTTCCGATGTCATCTTGATGGCCTACTTGGCTGCCATTGCTGCCATTTACGCTCATACTTCCTCATTTCAACACAAACAAGCAAAAACAAAACTAATTATTAAGTAAGTATCACTATAATTTACAAGAACAAAAATACTACTTAACTAAAGATTATCAATTAACACCACTCCCCGGCAGCGGCGCCATTTTGATGTTTGACGTAATCAAAGACACAACTTCCAATTCAAGTGTCAACAATCACGTGCAGTAATATAACCCAACCGAATGGGTTGGGGTCGAGTCCCAAGGGAGTGGTTAGTAGTCGAGAATCAAATAGAAAAGTAAAATCAAGTTCTAATTAATCATAGCTATAAACATTAACAAATAAAAACATACTAAATCTAAAGGTGACACGAATGTCAACTATTAATGGGGGGTTTGGTATTCAACTAATGAACAAAAACAACAAAAATATAAAGATGCGAGATAGGGAGACGGGATTCTTGGAATGTGATAGGAATATGGGATAAAATATACTATTGGGTAAATGTTATTGATAGTAAATCGCTGAATATTTGTAACTAGGCTAGACTTTAGTGGGGTAAATTCTCTCTCGAGCAACTTACCCCGAATCAACTCGATTTCTCTCGAACACCAAGTTGCAGTATTTAAGCGCAACCTCCGCCTTAGCCCATTCACTCTCTCGAGCTGAATGTGTGGAAGAAGGTCTAGGATTCACTCAATCGAGCTGAACCCACAATGACCCAATAACCACCGGCTATCAATTTAGTAGTCGTAGTTTTAAAACCTCTCTCTCTCGCAAGCCAAAAACACTAAGATGAAATCGTATTTGCAACTACAATCCCATTAAGTTCAAACACAACTACTAAACGAAATCATATTTAAACAGCAAATAGACCAACAATAAGCAATACCCAACAGGAAATTTAACCCATATTCACAAAATCACACCCCAAGAATTGGGGTTTTAGCTAGACATGAAAAAGAAATAGAAATCACTACCAACAAGTGTTTACATCAAGTGGGTACGATAGAAAATGTATTTAATCAAGTCTAGGATGAAGATTCTTAGATACCCACTTCCAATTTCTTGGAGTTGAAAACCTTCAAAACTTTCAAGCTCAAGAACAATGTCTCCCAAAAAACTCTAAGAACTAAAAACTGAAAAATATTCTAAGTCTCAGTAATTCTCTACAACTTGATAAATTTTTTAATTGATCGATACTAAGCTACATAATTAAATGGATATTTTTAGTTTTCGAAAAATTTTGCTGCGAAGGACCACTCGGCACAGTTAGTCGGGATCGCCGATACACTCGGCGATCCGCCCTTTGATTTGGTTCATCGCCTTTCAGCTTTTGCCTTCAGCATCTTCGCGTTTTGAATCATTGGGCAATATAGTACAGTTTTGCGGAACTGCTCGACGACACGCCGACTACTCCTTTTCACCGCCGACTTGATCTTTTCCTTCAAGGCTCAGCACATTAGAATATTAGGCGAGATTAAGGTCATTCGGCGACTCGCCTAATGCTTTAGGGGATCCTCATGCCGTCTTTTCTTCCTTCTTTCAGCCGCTTTGTTCCTTTTTGCCAAGTAGTGTCCATGCTTTGCCTCAAACTCCAAATACCTGAAACTTAAGGATTTACATCAGTTATTGAGACAAAATATGCATTTGAGGACACTAAATCTATCAAAACAAACCCCTAAATGAGTCCAAATCGTGGACTCATCATCTTCTCCTATATGTGTGTATGTACTCTTGTTGAATTATTTTCCTTGCTCTAAAGCGATATTATCACCAATAGACCTCTCTTTCGTATGTCTTAATTGACCCACTAGTGTCTAGTTGCTTCAATATTGTGCTATTTATTATTCTCTGTTGTACCTTCATTCTCTAGTACTTTTTGTGGGTCATCATCAATCAAGACGACAAAAGGATTAGCAGTAGTAGCTCTTTTTTGTTTGGGTGTTTTAGCTATATCACTCATAACATTATTGTTTTGCCTTGTGAATACCCTATGAGTTGGGTTCCACTGTTTCCTATTATACCCATTTCTCCTCATTTGATTTTTCATTGGAACAATTGTTCCCTCTTTCTCCATTTTTTGCTTGCCCATTGTCTCAGTATCCTCCAACTTCTGTCCCAATTCAAGATGAAGCACTCCACATTCTTCTTTGTCATGACTCATGACCTTGAAGCTTGCACTCTTTACAATATTTAGGGAATGTGTCATATTGTATCTTAACATGTTACTCTTTGATGTTTTAGTAACATCATTGATAATTTCCATCTCCACAAATTTTAGGAAAATCAAAGAATAGATACACCTAAAAACCTTAGCATAACTAGGTCTTGTCTTGTTAATAGTTGACATGTCTTTCCAACTGTTGTAGCCAAAGAAAATATGGATTCATTAACAAAATATGTAGGTTTTAAATATGAAAAAAAATCCATGCTATAACTTGAGTCGTCTCTTCTTCAATATTAAATTTGACATCATATATTAAGAGAAAATGGCCAAATAGCCCCCAATCTATGGTCGGATTCTCAACTACACATTTTAACTTAACGGGTTAAAAGTGGAATTTATACCCCCTTGAAACGCCATAACCAGTCAAATGTCAAGTGCGTGAAACACATGCACTTACACGTGTATTTCACCAATTGTTCTTTTTTTAAAATAATAATTTATCCTTCGTCTTCTTCATTTCTTCAACCATTTTTTTAACCCTAAATTTTTGTGTAAGCTTGATTTGGAGAAAATGTTGATGGATATAGTGGGGATCTTCCCCCACCTCCGTGTCCACCTCCGCCTCTCTCTTTATCATCTCCTCCACCTTCATCATTATCTTTTTCACCCACTAAAAGAACTATCCACCATTTTCTCTCGAGAATAAAGCTTCAGATTGAAAAGACATCAAAATCATCGTAAATTCAATTTCAATTCCACCACCAAAGAAAAAAAAATTAATTGAAATTTCATTGGTTGTTCGTTGTCAGAAGCAAAAAGAGGTATGGTGCTTGTTGGTTCGCCAGATCGGCGTCTTGCTGCTTGTCAATAGTGGCGGGAAGAGAGATAGCTAAAGGGATTTTGATTTGGTGAAGTTGTTGCTCCAATGGTGTAGGTGGTTTGGTTATTTCACTGTTGTTTGTTGGTCGAAGCTCCGGCGTGAAGATCCGATTGGAGCAGTGACAATGATGAAAATGGAGTGAGAGAAAGAAGAAAGATAATAAATAAATAAAAATACATATATTCATAAAAACTAATTAAAAATAAAATTTATCAAATTTATTTTTGTTGCTCACTCTCTCAAAGAGAGCGAAATACATCCACTTTGTCAGATCAACAATTAGAGAGGTAATAATTAAAGTTTTAAAATAGTTTAGGGGTGATAGGACCCCATAAAGTTAAAGTGTGTAGTTGAGAATCCGACAATATGTCGAGGGCTATTTGACCTCATGAGATATGAATATCTATCCGTAGCCAAATTATAGTAGTTGTTCTTAGAAATTATGTTAATAAAATCATTTTTGCCTATTGAATCTCATAGGAATATGAAATTATAATATGATTAAGGGAAGTGCTAAATGGCCATAATTTGGCCATAATTGTAAAAAGACTAATTTAACTTTTTTTTCCTTTTAAAGTAAAGTCAAGTCTTTATTACTACTATTTCCTAAACTTCTAAAAATACGTGTCAACAACAATTATTATGTTTAGTGAGTTAGAATTATTATTAATTGTGTGAAGGAAATTATTTAATGGACTTTATAGTGTGGGACCATTACAATCTAACTTCACCTTCTTTTAATTCTTCCTAATTCACTCTTTCTTTGTTCCTTTTTGTTTATCTTTTTTGTGAGCCTTTCTCTTTTCTTTTCCATTACATATAAAATTAAAAATTAAATTATACAAATTCTAATTCCATAAGATATTTTTGGATATAGTTTATCAACGATTTTCTAATTTTGAACTTGTAAAATAACATTATTTATTTCTATTATATACAAATCATCAAATTCTAAAATCAAGCACACAAAAAAAATATTCATTAATATCTAACTTCATAACACAAAATTTGTTGGGGATAATATTACATTTGTTTTCTTTATTTTAATTTCATTATAGTATATTTAATACACTATCATCAATAGTAAAAAATAATATGATTTGCTTTTTTTCTTCTTCACTAATATATTTATTTGAATATTATATTTCAAAAAAAAAAATACTCATTTGAATATTATATTTCATAATCATCTTTTAAAAAATAAATAAAATATTTTTTTATGATAAAGACTATTCTTTTCAGATAATAACAAATCTTTATTTAATAAAGTTTGTACTTTTATGTGATAAATATAGAAAGATAAGTTTCGTGTGATAAATTTAATAGTTAGATGAATTTTATGTATTAAAAAATAAGAAAGTAATTTTTCGTGTTATAAATTCTTTTGATATTTTATAGTGAAAATATGACATAACACTATAAATAAGTTAATTACATACAAGGTAATTTTAGAAACTTTCTTTAATGTGATACTTCTCACAAAGTTCAGTAATATAGTTGATACTTCTCACATGTGATTTTTTTAAAAACCTTTTTATTTCAATGATTAATTTCAGTCTTAAACATCGCATGTGTGGATTTATTTGCTTATCATTATTTGAATATTTTGTTCAGTTAATAAAAAATATTCTTGTGTATATTTTTTGTGTATGTGTATAGTTCATTCGATTTATTTTTAAAAATAAATATTGTTCAGTTAATAAAAAAAATTGTACGCTTTAGTTTAAAAAGTATTTTTGAATTGTACCTTAAAAAAATGTTCATGAGGTACCAATGCATACCTTTGAAAAATTATTTTTTCGCTTAAAATAAATCTCTTTATTGAAGAAGACAATTAAATTTCTCATTAATAATAACTACAAAGGACTATCTTATCTACTTAAGATTATACTTAATTATTTTGAACTACAAATTTAGTAAAATATAGTAATTAAGCATAGATTCAAAAAAAAAATAGTTGATTTTTTCTTTAAATATAATCAACTAAATAGATTAGTCTATATATATATAATGGATGTTTTTCAAGAGAAAAAATAATGTCATTTTGGAAATTAGATATTTCTAAAAAATATAATTGATGATAAGACATTTATAACTATGTCATGAATAACACATTAGATTTTTATATCATAATCATTCCAAACAAGAATTAAGATATATAGAAATTGGTGAAATTATTTTACTAATTTTAACCATGAATACAAAATACAGTTACTCCAATAATATTAATTAATTGAGGATATTTCAAAACAAATAAATAAAAGATCACTCAATACTTACTTATCAATTATAATACTTTAAAATAGATGTATTTTATGTAGGATACTGTATTAAATTAGAATATATTTAGTACTATGTAAATAAAGTATAACATAATTAGGATATACATTTTTTTAAAAATATTTTCATTTAATATAGAATTTTCATTTAACTTAAATATATTCAATGTTTAAGTTAAAGGGAAAAAATATCCAAAAATAAACTAGTTTATAGTGTGAACATGTCCTTTTACAAATTTGGCCAAATTTTTTATGCCCAAAAGGATTTTCCCATTAGGATGTACATTTTTAAAAAATTATTTTCATTTAATATAGAATTTTCTATCGAAGGAGACAATTAAAATTCATGTTAATAATATACATAAAAATATGTTTTTAAATATAATTTGAAAAATATTTCAATAACGATAATCAAAACTCAAAATACTTTAGAATTGATAAAAATCAACACATTATAGAACTACGTAATTTAATTTTTTAAAACATAATACTTAAATATGTAGTTTAATTTTTTAAATATTTAGTTTAATTTTTAAATATGTAGTTTTAAATACGTAATTTAATTTTTTAAAACATAATATTTAAATATGTAGTTTAATTTTTAAAGCATAATAATTAACAAATATCAAAACAACAACATTAATGTGTAACTATCTTGGGTTGTTGTGAAATAGGATTGACACTTATGAGGCATATGATTTTTAGTATTTCTTTATTGTATCAATATCTACCGATTCTAAAGTATTTTGAATTTTGACTTTTATTATTGAACTATTTTACATTATATTCAAAAAATTATTTAAAATTGAATTAAAAAAAATATTTATATAGATAATTTAAATTTATTCATATAATATATACAATAAAATTACTTAATTTTAAAAATTCTTAATCAGTTTCAAAAAAAATATTAATTTGAGAGCAAAAAAAATTATTTTGACTACAACTATGTATACTTAATATTTTAACATATCATTTAATAGCAAACATTTTTTTATATATATAAAACAACAAATAATACTAATAAAGAAAAATATATGTGTGATAAACTTTGATCTAGGTCATGTTTAACAAATTTGTGTTGTCATTATCATCAGAGAACTATGAAGATGTTTGTCTTTCAATTTTTTTTATAAAAGTTTATTTTGAAATCATAAAGAACTTTCTATATCCTTTCCTAGTTATTATAATTTTCAATGAAGCACCATCAACATTTGTGTTATAATATGATTCATTAATTTTAATGAGTCTTTATTTGTGTATGATGTGATTCATATACGTTTGAGGATATGAACGTAATCACATAATGGAGGAAACATGATGGTAATTTTAGTTTTCTTCATATTTCGCTCACATACATTCTAAGTATAATCGGATAAAATATATTTTTATCATTTAACTTTTTTCTAGAAAATTCATGCATAACAACAACTCCTTTAAATAAAT
>JAJOOR010016908.1:0-17658 GCA_036250505.1 Solanum acaule
AATATTGAATAACGATAAGAGTTAGAACCATAGAATCTCAAGAAGTTGATGACTTGGTATACCCCATTTTAATATGTTTGACGTAATACTTGAAACTAAAATTTAAAAACAAATAAAAAAGAATTTGTAATGCACTTTGTTCAACAATTTTCACTATTAATTCTTATTTTTAACATAGTACAAAGGATGTTCAAGTAGGTGAAATAATATATTTTTAAAATATTATACTTTTAATCATAAATAATCAATTTTTTCTATAAAAATTTTAACATGTAATTTATTCTTGATAAAAAATTGGGGCCCCCAAAATTTGGGGGCCTAAGGCGTAAGCCTTTTTTTATAAAGCATAGAGCCGCCCCTGTATATGAGGAGAGTAAGCAATATGATGTGACATACTATGGCAGCTTGTTTCTCAGACAGGCGACCGGTCTTCCTTAGCTCCCTATACAGCTCACCGCCATGAGCATACTCCAAAATCAAGTAAATCCGCTCCTCATCGTGAAACCAACCATATAGCCTCAGTACATTGGGATGACGAAGACTTGTTTGAATCTCCATTTCCCTCTTAAGCTGATGATGCAACCTGTATTTCTCTATTTGCTCCTTGAATATCACCTTCAAGGCCACTATAAATCCACTCTGTAAAAATTCAAGTTCATCTTTCTGAATTTTTTCTAATAAATAATCCAATCACAAACAAAACTAAAATTTCAACTTTCTGGATTCTACATCTAATACTAGCACATATTTATATTGTTTGTGCAAAAACTATTAGATTCGACCGAACTCATATTAGGTCCTGAATCTAATGCGCATATCGGGAAACAAGGAGAATGTAGAAAAATATACATATATCTACTGATTCAAAGTACCTTAACTTCGCGGGCGAGGTATACACGGCCGAATTTGCCTTTTCCGAGGGGTTTTCCGATCTCGAAATCGTTGAGGGACCATTGTTTTTTTGGGTTTTTTGGTGGTTGTTTTGGAGGTTTTAGAGATTTGGAAGCCATTTCTGCAAGTGCTTTTCAAAACATTCAATTTGGTGGTTGTTTTGGAGGTTTGTACACCCAACAACAACCTACAATATTTGCAAAATTTGATAATTAAGGAGATAATTATAATTTATATGTTTAAGTGGATAAGTAATGTGATTAGTAGTTTTAAATTAATGCATTAATAAAAGATATTTTAGCCATCTAAGAATATATTTTAGACCCATGAGACTAAAATTTGAAAATTTTCAAATGTTGTTGGAATTTTGAAATTCAACTTGAATGAAGTTCAACTTTAGACATTCAAGTTTTGAAGTTATATTTTGCAAAGCGTGTAACTCATATATGAAACTGTTTTATGGTTGACAAGCTTTAATCGCTAATAAAAAAATAGTCATCGTTGTTGTTTAGGGAACTTTTGCAAATAATCACTATAATAAACTTAATTACGCTTCATAGCTATAGTTTGCATATTTACGAGCGGTAATTACAGTTTAAGCTGCCTCATTTGTATAATTTGTGGGTTTGTATAATTCACAGGTTTGTATAATTCACAAATACATTTGTATAATTAAGTTATTTTTGTATAAACTTGAAATAACAAATTTATACAATTACAAACATCTAAAGTGTAAATAGTTGTACAAATTATATTATACAAAATTTATACAAATTCCAAATTATACAAACATGCAAATTATACAAAACTAAAAAACTGAGCTGCGTAATTATATCTAAAAGTAGGTCGCAAATTATAATTAAGATAAAATATAGTTATGTTAATTAATTAACTAGTATATGTTTGTTTATACGCACAATTTTCCCTTGTTTTTATGTGAAATAGATACATGAGTAATTTCGTCCAAAATTGAATATTCTCTTAAAGGTTGATACAAATTCTGTAGAAGCAGAAAAAATTGGTCTTGCCACAAAATTGATTTTCTCATCACATACATTACATTGCTATCAATTTTGCAAGATTGATTAAAAGTTAAATACTCGAAAAAATTGGCTATAACTTAAATAGTAGTAGCACTTATAAAATCAGCCCAAGTCGTCGTCAGCTCATAATGTTATCCATTTCACATTAGTGTTGTCCTAAGCAGATGATGATGTACCAATTTCGAGTCCATGTAAATGGCGTGGGATGATGAAGATATCGATCCATTTGGCTACTTCCGCGCCTTTCTAACAGAGAAGAATGCAAGCAGTATAACGTTCAAAAACCGGATCAAGCCAGAAACTGTCATCATAATGCAGCTTGTGTAACCTGTCATTTCGAGTTTTAGCAAAGGATCCATGTTCAAGTTCAACTCCAAAAATGAAAAGAAATCTAGATTAATGTTTCCCTCACCTTATTCAGCTTTTGAAGGAAGGTCAGGTGAACTTCTTTCCGAAGACTCTCCACATCCATTGCGTATTCTTCTCTATGATCATTTAACTGTTGCCTCGTCCTCTCAAGTACCTCGTTCAATTTACAGAAGTCCTTGAAGAGTTGAACTTCATTCGATCTAAGTAGTAGTATGTTTTTAATTGCGTAAAGGGCCTGCAGTTAAAGCAATGTCAAGCCTATAACAGACCTTTTAAAGATGTCACCAACATATGCAGGGAAATATTTTGTATTACAGAGGCTGTGTTCAATGTATTGAGGACGGAAATGACATGAAAGATACGCAGGATAGTTCAAATAAAACAAGTTTTATATTTTGTTCGAAAACCTGCCTAACCAAGTCAAACCATGAAAAGATGAATTATATTTGTTCCATTCCGGACCCTACACCAAAAGCGAGTATATTTTCCATCATTAAAGATGAAAATGAGCCCCCATCCCGACCAAGGATATCCTCCTCATGCAGCTAACAGGTTTTTTTCAAAAGTTTACATCTGATAAGTTTCTCCATAAACCACCAAAACTTTTCCTATGAAGAAAATCAAGGTTGAATTTCTTGTTCTGAAGTGACCCCGCTCTATCATCCCAACGGACTTTGACCCATACTCGAACCCAAGCAGATCTAAAGAAGAATTTAACCCAAAAGACTTGGTCTCAATGAAAACAATTTTTTAAACAGACATTGCTCAACCAATTACTTCTCCTATCTAACCAACACTCCATTAAACCGGAGTAGAACAGACTGATATAGCCACTTACAAAAAATGAAAGTAGGTGATTTAGTTAAGATAAAGGATAAGTCCTACAGAGCGACACTTAAACTTTGGAGGTATACGGATGTACTGATGACGGATGCAACTGTGGATTTTATGTAAAAAGACCATCAACACCTTCACAAAGGTCAGGCCAAAATTACTGAGGATGAGGATCATTTCTAATATTTGAAAACCTAAGGGATCATGCATATGACGTTCAGACAAATAAGATACTTTTGAAATTACTGTTCATCCACATCAAAGACTACACAAACCTTTTCCGTTAGATCAAGATCGCTTGATGCCATTGAATCAACGATGGCCTTCAGTAACAATCGATTGCTAAAAAAGGAAACCTCAGCTGTGTTCTCCTTTTCCAGCTGACTCTCGGCTAAATCAGCAATAAGAAACAGTGACTTCTTATGTAACCTGATATCCAGATTTGAATTGCTAAGAACCTCCTGCATACAAAGACAGAGAAGGAAGTTATACACTGCAGCAGTAAACTAGTTCTAACTTGACTCAATATTCAGTTGGATCACCTGAAGCATCGTGTCTCCAGCTTCCTGATAAAACAAACTTTGGCCATTCACATTACTTCTTATTAGTGCTGAAATAGCAAATAAAGCTTTTACAGCTTCTTCCGTGGTGTGAGACTTCATCATCTTCATCAGCATTGTCAATGCCCCAAGTTCCAGGACCTGAATGCAAAAGTCATTGCACAGCGTCAATACAATAGCCAGTAAATTTAGAATATAAACACAGAAACTGCACAGATGAAAGTGACAAAGAAACTAAAGCATTAAAGACCAAACTTGTATAAAAACATAGCTCCAATACCTGCTTCTGAACAATGGGGTTATTTTGACTGGCTTTGCCAAGAACCCATGCTGTAGCAGTCCTTATTTCTGGTTCAGAATGATTAAGTATTCTTACAAGTACGGTGAAGCCTCCAAGTTTCTGCAGATCTGAAAATAAAAAACATGTAAGCATTGAGAAAAGTATACATGTGCATTCAATGCTTTCTTTAAATGAAGGAATGGTAAGAAATCGGTTGCCTGCATAAAGGAAAACTATTGATGAATCCTGAAAGCATTAACAAGTACTCACATTACACATAAGCATCATTGAGAAGCTTCATAAAACCAAGATTAAGAAAGGGTGCTATAGTTCCTAAGAAGTCAGCTGTATGCTCTTCTAGTTCGACTTTCCTAAAGACTTGATTACAGTCTTATTAGGTCTCGGAAGCGTGTCTATTGGGATTATAGATGCTAATGAATTACTACAGTTGATATGAAGTCAGGTGTCATGTCTCTCTACCTCACAAAGGTAAGGGTAAGGTTTGCGTACACCTAACCCTCCCCAGACCCAACTTGTGGGGCTATACCGGGTGTGTTGTTGATGTTGATATTAAGTTGGAAGTTATAAAACCAAAACCAAAAGAGGCAAAAACAAACATTTGTAAGACTGTAACAAAAAAAGTCCTGAGAACTATACATACCAATTGCATTATCAATATGCTCAACAAGTACCAACAGCTCCTCTAAGGCACGGAGATGATGCTCCAGAGGTAGCGATGAATTATTTAAATCATTAACTGCAATCAGCATCAACTGCGCATCTGAGGGCATTTTTAGCTTCTCCATCAGTTCCTGGAGAAGAAACAACATATAAATGTATGAAAATCCAACTGAAAAAAAAAAATCATATTAAAAAAAGGACCTTTTGGCGTTTCATACAAATTACAATTGCAAGAGGTGGCAAAATAATTCCTCATTTCTTTTCTTTCTTTCTTTTTTCGTTTTTTGGGGGGATAAGTAAATCAAGTAAAAAGGTGAAACAAAAAGGATACACAGGTACAGATGAGATGTCCTATCAGTGCCCACTCCCAAAACTACCACTAAGCTACAAAGAAGCAAGGAAGATAGACAGAAATATCGGTCTGAAAAAAATTCTTGGATTCTTCGTGAACCAAATTAACCACAGTAGAATTTAGAGACAAACAAGTAGCAAAACTACATTTTACTTTAGTTTCTGTTCTAAAGACCAAAACCTGGTCGTAATTAGATGAACTGATGGAATCAGGGAAGAAACAAGATAATTTCTCATACTACTTAATAAAATCTCTCCTCCTTTATCCCAATGCAAAATGGCAACGCAAGAAGAAATGGCAATTAAAGCAAATAGTAGGAGAAACAGTGCTTAAATTAGATGCTAGAGTCCCTTAATTGGGTTCTAAATATAACACTATGAGCTAGGATTTTCCCTACATGTATAAGCATTTTCTTACATTGTAATGAATTTGTTTCAACATTTAAATAAATGGTGGTCAGCATTGGGTGGCTTCTTATGTGATGTATCAATGACAAATAAAATTGAGTGATCATAGGCTGACATGGATCATGAACAGTACAACGGACATTTTATATAGAAGAAGAAAATCAAAACAGATTCACCAAAATAACCGTACACACACTTCACTAGCATCTACAATTTTGAATCTATCTTCTTCTAATTCTTTACAATTTAGCTAGAACCAAAAGCTTCATCCGAAGCCCTCCCTATTTCCTACTTTAGACCACATGTTCATAAGCAAGTGTTTCATGTGAAGACTATTGAGATCAGCCTAGTCAAAGGCCAAGTTTTAAGATATGTATTCATAATAAAGTTTCTATTTTATCTTCCAAGAACTATTTCCTTCTTACAATAGGAGAAGGCTACCAGTGATCTCGTGAATCTAATAGGAGCTAGACATGCAACCCTTCTAGAGTTGCACATTCGTGCTATGTTCCAGAGAGTGAAGTTGAATATTAAGAAGTTGAATACGTTCAACAGAGTGAAGTTGAATACTAAAATCTTAGCTCAAAAATTGAGACATAACGATAAGATGAGGCATATTCAGCTTCTGAAGCTCAACCAACTTTACTTGAAAGCTTCATTTATTCATTTTCCTATCAAGCTACACCGTCATTTTGCGAAATCCTACACTCCGGCTGTTTACAGCAATACACTCTACCTTCAATACTTCATTTCTCAAGTTTCCCTATTATTCTTCAATACTTTATACATGTAGATGTTAGGCAAGTAAGGGTATTGGTTCTTTTCATCTGTGTAAGCCTTGATGGACAGAGTTACCATGTACCTATGCTAGTGCAAGTTGGGGGTGTTATCAAAAACAATAAGGCACAAAGGAAGGATCACAAGTTCGTTAACCACACCTTCAGTTCAGTCTGGCGTTTGTTTAGTTCCTCTGGAGACATGCGTTGAGTGACTTCTGATCTTTCTTTTAGTACTCCAGGATCCGAATGCCCTGTGTATGTGTTTAGCACGAAACCAAATCATTACACATGGGTAAACATAAAACCAATTGTATAATAAACTTATCTTTCAATTTTTCTCAATCAGTGGGTTCATCAATTGACTCTTTATTCGAAAGAACCAAGAACAACACATCCAGGACAGCAAATTCCACAGGTACCTACTGCCTCCCAACGGGGGCGGAGCCAAAAGGTACCATACGGGTTCATCCTAACCTAGGTAATTTTAGTCCAAATATTGTATTTATTTGTATTAAGAAACACAAGAAATATGTACAAAAGTTAGATTCAGAACCTAGTTACTAAGACCTAATATCACTATTCTAGAAATTTAGTTCATGGGATAAGGTCGATATTCCAAGAATAAGTCTGACTACAACAAACAACATAATACCCAATATAGTCCCAAAAGTGGGGTCTGGGAATTAGATTTTATATTTGTTTGGTTGGGGAAGTATAAATTTAAATTTATACCTTCAACCAAACAAAGTATAAATTTAATTTCAAACTTAAATCCTAGATATCACACTTTATCCCATCCAACTTGGTATCGCGGGATAACTTAGTCCACAAATCAAACAACCCCATAAAGTTCAAATCTTGGTATCCTAGGATAACTTAGTCAGTGAACCAAACAACCCCACAAAGTTCAAATCTTGGCATCCTAGGATAACTTATCAGCGAACCAAACAACCCCTAAAGTTCAAATCTTGGTATCCTAGGATAACTAAGTACACAAACGAAACAACCCCATAAAGCTCAAATCTTGGTATCCTAGCATAACCTAGTACACAAACCAAACAACCCCATAAAGTTCAAATCTTGGCTCCCCTTCTACCTTCCACCAACATAAGTACCGAATATCACACCTTATACCATCCAACTTGGTATCATGGGATAACTTACTCCACGAATTAAACAACCCCACAAAGTTCAAATCTTGGTATCCTAGGATAAACTAGTCTATGAACCAAACAACGCCATAAAGCTCAAATCCTGGTATCCTAGGATAACTTAGTCAGCAAACCAAACAACCCCACAAAGTTCAAATCTTGGCATCCTAGGATAACTTATCAGCAAACCAAACAACCCCTAAAGTTCAAATCTTGGTATCCTAGGATAAACTAGTCTATGAACCAAACAACGCCATAAAGTTCAAATCCTAGTATCCTAGGATAACTTAGTTAGCAAACCAAACAACCCCATAAAGTTCAAATCTTGGTATCCTAAGATAACTTAGTCCACGAATCAAACAACCCCAAAATGTTCAAATCTTGGTGTGCCGGCAAAACAACCTCTATAAACTTCAAATCCTGGTATCCCAAAACCAAACAACTCCATATAGTTCAAATCTTGCCATCTTTGCTCCCATTCTGCCTTCCACCTGCATATACCTGATAATTCTATCCAACAACAACATCCCCAGTTTAGTCCAACACAGTGAGGTCTGGGGAGGGTAAAGCGTACGCAGACACTCTAACAGACCTTACCTCTAACTCAAAAAGTGAGGTACAACTATTGTTTCTTATAGACATTCAGCTCAAGACAAAAACAGTTTATTAAAAGACATAATGAAAGTACAATAAACAATAAAAAAATAACAAAAACAACATACAATAGCATAACAATACTACAACAATAATCATATAATCCCAATTCGCGTCCTCCACACCTTCCTATCTACCATAGACACATAGGAACAAAATATTTGATTTAACCTTTCACAATTACATCTTAAAATCAAAAGTTCAAAAAGGAGATTTGAGAAAAAGTAAAGTACCTATAGCCCATTGTAACATTCCATCTAAGGAAGAAAACCCACCATCCATATCCTCCTCTTCTTGAACCATAGCTAATTTATTTCCTTCCTCCTTAGGGTTACTAGACCCAACAACAACACCACTACTTGCAGCTACTTCACTACTTGCAAAATTTGCAATTAACACCACCATGAAAACTGCTATGACAATGAATTTCGTCATTGCTGCTGATCACTGAGCTTTCTCTATACTCTCTAAATTATTTGTTTTAATACCATATAGTATAGAGAAAGAAAATGTTTAGTGAGGAGTTTTGTTGCAAATTCAAATTTAATCCGGATTAAATATTGGTAGCAGACACAGAATGAGAAAAAAATTGTATATTACGTAAATCCAACAGATTTGACCAATTGAAAGCCGCCACGTGGTTTTTATTTGTCACTGTTATTTTGCATTAATATCCCGTATTAGATAATTTTTCAAATAAAAGTATATGCTTAAATAAATAAAAAAAGACACATAGAACTAAAATTTTAGTCATTTTTTTAAGTACAGGCATATATAAAAAGAAAAAAAGGTATTAAATGAATTTGTTAGATTTATTTTTATTTTGATAAATTGTTAATTTTTTGGTTTAAGACGCAGAAGCTTAACTTTAGGCCCAAATTGAAATTCAAAAAATAAGTCAATCGATTATTAATTCTGTTTGGTTGATAATGTCATCCTATTAGTGTTCTTGCAAGTAAAATATTCTCATATTTAGATGGAGTCCGGAACCTAAATAAGCCACAAAAAAATAAAAGTGATCAAAATAAGTCACTATTTTAGTAACTAAAATAGGCTTAGTGTAAGAAAAATTTATGTTTTATTCAATGTTCCAAACGTTTTTCGTTAGTCTCTTAACGTGTATATTTTAATATAAAATGGAATTATTTTCACACTTTGTAAAGGGTAAGTTTTTCTTACACTTTGTAAAGTGTATGTTTTTCTTACACTTTGTAAAGTAGAAGATTTTCTTACACTTTATAAAGTGGAAGAAAAAATTATGTTTTACAAAGAGAAATATATTTCCCGTTTTGCATTAAATTGTATCTCTTTATGAAGCTTTTGCAGTGTTTTTCATACAATTATATTAATTTGACATATCATAAAAAGGGAAAAACTTATTACATTATGTTTTTTTTTAATTCTGAAAACTCCTCCAAGCTCTATTTAAGGACGTTCAAACATTGCCCGTCAACATCTTTAGTCTTCTATTTTTCTTCATTTCAATCACAAAAAAATGTCTTCCGAACCAAAAGTTAGAGTTTCGATTTACTGTGATGGCGAAATTATACATGACGAAAATATTGTTTATTATAATTGTCCTCCCAAACACAATGCTAAATATTCAATTAATGTATGATATCATAAATTTCTTTCATCAATTTATAAAAGAATGGGTATAAATAAATTGATTATAATTTGATTATAGTCGAAAATCCTACTTCATTTTTATCACAAGGACATGTAAATTTTGGAGAGTGGATTATCTATAATGACGAATCGTTGACCAACTTTTTGAGGGTTCTAAATTACTACATAGATCAAATCAAGTTAACAATACTTGAAATTTATGTTAAGAAGGAGCCCAATTAAGACTAGTCAACAATGTTCTCCTATAACAATACTTGAAAAATATTCCTCTTTGTAAAACAAAAACAAAAATCTTCCACTTTATAAAGTGTAAGAAAAACTTACACTTTACAAAGTGTAAAAAATAAATTCATTTTATATTAAAATATACATGTTAAGAGACTAACGAAAAACGTTTGGAATATTGAATAAAACGGAAATTTTTCTTACACTAAGCCTATTTTAGTTGCTTACTAAAATAGTGGCTTATTTTGGTCACTTTTCTTTCATAAAAAAAAAGTATATTCTTATGATAACAATGATGACAACGACTTGTTATACAAAATATATGATCCAGCAAGATTATGATGATATGCAATATTATTGAAAACTTGAAATATTTTAACTTTCATCTTTTACAAGTTGATATGCAAGTTGGCATTACTATTTTCACAGTCAAAACCCATGACCTCCTGATCACATTAACAACGACTTTACTAATTGCACGCTCCCTTTGAAGAGAAGAATAAATGATACAACAACAAAATGAAAAACAGTAAACTTAGGACCCAAAAAAACACTTACTCGAGCAAAGTGCTAAGAATTTTCAGATTTATCCAAGGCTTGTTCTGCCAAAATTAGTCCAAAAAAGTTACTGAAGGGATCAACTGAGCTCAGAGCATCACCTTTAAGCATTTAGAGTTGATATGCTTTCTATCTAAAAATACCTTAAATCATTCCAGCTTGTAAACTCACTAAAACAAAGTAATGAGATAATCACCTCATCTAAACAAAATACAAGTAGATCGAAAAATGGAGAACTAGTCAGCAATGGTAACGTTAACAAAGACAACGATGGAGTAACGCTCTAACTTGAGCCTTTTTCTTTGGTTTCATTTGCAATAGCATCAGTTACTAAAGCCATTGGTCTTTCATCTATAACCTCGTCGATTATTCCAAACTCCTTGGCCTCTTCAGGTGTCATGAAATAATCCCTATCCATATTCTTCTGAATTATGTCAAGTGGTTGTCCAGTATGCTTAGCATACAAGTCATTCAGAGTATCCCACACCCGAACAATCTGTTTTGTGTGGATAGTCAAATCCTTAGCCTGCCCGCTATATCCACCTGAAGGCTGATGAATCATGATTGAAGCATTAGGGAGAGATCGTCTCTCCCCCTTTGCGCCAGCAGCTAAGAGAAGGGATCCCATTGAAGCTGCTTGACCTAGACATATGGTATTAATTGGAGATCGAATATACTGCATTGTATCATAGATCGCAAGACCTAGTCAATGCCAAAAAAGGAGAAAAAGGGAGTCAGCGTTAAGATATGATCTTGCAAATTTTTCCAGCCAAGCAACTAAACCTCGAATTCTATATTAGCTAAAAGTTAATACAACCCCAATGCCAGACCATTTTGTTCAAACTTTAATCACAACAATAGAAGTATCAGCACGATACTCTGACCAAAATAAAAGTATTTTTCTAACTATAACCACATGCAGAACCACATATATAATCAACCAACTTTGCATATATGATATGATTGACTAGTCCAAACTGAAGGAAAAAAAAGTAATCTTCAGGTCGTTATTAGCACAAAAAGCATCCAACACTGTTCCCAAACCAGTTGAGCCCCAATCATGGTTACTAATAAAACAAAACTAGAAACCAAAGATCACGCGAAATAGTAGGTATAAAGTAAATTACCCAATGTTTCCAGATTAATCCAACTTTATGCATTTCCAACATAAACTTATGATATCCAACTAACGCGTATTCAGTTTCAAAAAAAAAAACTTATGATATGCAACTATAACAAGTTCTTGCTAATGGTAATAAGGGGGTTTAATGTGGAGGCTGCTACCTAAGGGGGTTCGAATTAGATCTTCCTGATCCTATCTCTCCTAAGATGTGCCATTAATTTGAAAATACTTTCTTAAAGTGGTCTTCCTAACAGGGCATTCTATGCATCTTCAGCTAGCTTTCCATCTCCTACTATCCAATGACGCGGCCTTTTTTTGTTCAAAAAGGGACAATCTTTGGCCAAGGTATTCCAACCAACTAGTCCAACTAGTCATAATAGTCCACAGTTACTACTATAAAAAAAACCTAGTCATAATAGTCAAACTCAAGACAGTTCACTATTAAGTTAAGATCTGCTCTAGACCGAGTATAGTGTATACTGAGAATTATTACAATAATTATTTGGCACACTGAATATCCTAAATCAGTCTCACAGTCATAATGCCAATCGTGCTTTGGAATCAAACCATAAATAACATTGCATACAGTGTTCTACTACCTTAGTGCCAGCAGGTATGCCTTATACATATGAGAAATAAGGTCAAGATTGCAGAAAAAAGATTAAAAGTTCGTATCTTTTTCCAAAATCACACAAAACAAGCACCTTTTCTTTCTTGATTCACCTGAGTTATGAGAGCATAATAAGACACAAATATGCAGGCTAAATTATAACTCTTAAAAGATCTCATTATTTTTTTGATGAAGTTAAAAGATTTCTTTATCTTGAACACATAAAAATCAGTTCGAACACCTCAAACAAATTTGAGAGTAAATTTGAAGCAAATCATGATCATTTAAGGAAAACAAAGTGGTATAGGATAGATAAACGAAAAGGATTTTTCTTTGTTTAGAAAAGGAAAAAAAAATTGATTACAAAACATAAAGGGAAAGGTTAGAGACTCACACATCCAAGGAATGCGAACAGAAAAATATCGTCGAAAAGGGTATAATATAAATGATGATAAGATTGCACGCCAGAGAAATTAAATAAATAAGAGCAGCTTACTGAAAGCCCAAAATTCCATCTCCCCTCTTCTGCATGATGATTTATAATGAATATAAACTACGCCTCAATCCCAAATAATGTGGAGTCAGAAATATGAGTCCTCACCATCCTTTCCGTTCAACAAATGTACCATTTTATACCAACTATTTCTTTATTCAAAGGCAAATTAGGAATTTTCCAAATCCTACACTTATCCCTACAATAACATACAAAAAAACAAAAACTAGTGGCCCTGGACCTAATGTAAGAATAACAACTAAATCTAAGCCTTAATCAACCCAAACGGAAGTGTTCTATTTGAAGCTTTGTGTCCTCAAAAGAACAATTTGGCTATTTAAATAATGTTTTCAAAAATCGAATCTTTTCACAAATCACATTTTCATTGATAATGAAATAATCATGGGCTAACTCAAACCCAAAAGTTAGCTCATGAGGGAGGTTTCCTAAGACCATATAAACCAATGTGGGACTCAACATCCTTTCACTTCTCTCTTCAAAGATTATTTTCCTCTGAGGAGATGCAAAAACTAAAACTCTAGAAAACTACATTCAATTGTTTTTATCCCAAAGACAACCAACAAGATAAAATTCAAATCTTGAGACCTCTCTATAAAGATGAGTCCAGCAACATTGAGCCCCTCTCTCCAAATCCCTACTCAAAACGGTGCCTTAAGGAGAATCTGAAGTTGGTTGCTAGCGGAAGTAGTGCGACAAAGAGCAAAAGCCGTAGCATTCACAAAAAAATGGTGTAAGCAGACGCAATGGTTAACAACTCCATGAAGAGTGATCCCGCTCTTATTTCCCCCCTTTTTAAGATACGAAAAGAAACAATAAGCCCGTCAACATTGTTATTTGCCTCTGAGGAGCTGCAAAAAACTGACACTCTACAAAACTACATTCAATTGACTTATCCCAAAGACAACCAACAACAAGAAGATAAAAACCGAATCTTGAGATTGAATGATGAATATCTATTCTAATTTCCAGCTTTAAGCTAAATCCCAATTCCACTTCACTTCTCTCTGTAGAGATTACTCTACATTCAATTGTTTTTATCCCAAAAACAACCAACAAAAGAAAAAAACTCAAATCTTGAGATTGAATGATAAATATATAATCCCGTTTTCAGTTTAATCTAAAACCCTATATCATTTAACTACTCTCTGTAAAGACGAGTCCAGCAACATTGAGCCCCTCTACTCAAATCCCTACTCAAAACGGCGCCTTAAGGAGAATCTGAAGTTGTTGCTATCAGAAGTAGCTCGATAAAGAGCAAAAACCCGTACCATTCACAAAAAAAAAATGGTGTAAGCAAAAGGAAAGCACAATGGTTAGCAACTCCCCGAGGAGTGATCCAGCTCTTATTCCCCTCCCTTTTTAAGATTAGAAAGGAAGCAATATGCCCATCAACATTGTTATTTGCCTCTGAGGAGATGAAAAAAACTGACACTCTACAAAACTACATTCAATTGTCTTATCCCAAAAAACAAGATAAAAATCGAATCTTGAGATTGAATAATGAAATATCTATTCTCATTTTCAGTTTTAAGCTAAATTCCTATGTTGCTCAGACTCGCCAAAAATGCAGCCGCACCCATGTCAGATCCTCCAAAAGTCCTCCAAAAATGCACTACTTTTAGAGGATCGAACATACAAACCATCTACTTCCTCATAGTAGATGCAAAAACTAAAACTCCACAGAAACTACATTAAATCCTTCTCATCCCAAATACAACCAAGAACAAAACAAAAATCAAATCTGGAGCTTGAAAATCTAATCTCATTCCCAGTTTAAACTAAACCCCAATTTCATTTCCACAATCAAAAAACTTATCAAAGAGTAAAACTAATCCAAAATCCCCAAATACCCAATTTCATTCCACAACCACAAACCTTACAAAAGAAAAACTAAACCAAAATTAACAACCCCAAATCAAGAAAATCAACAATTCGAAAAACACTAACCAGCAGTAACGGCGCCACCAGGAGAATTGAGATACATATGGATAGGCTTAGAGGGGTTCTCAGATTCAAGAAAAAGAAGCTGAGCAACAACAACATGAGAAGTAGCATCATTAATTGGTCCATTAATACATATAATTCTCTCCTTTAACAGCCTTGAAAATATATCATAAGCCCTTTCTCCTCGTGAAGAATGTTCAATCACCATTGGTATTAACCCATAAAATCTCTTACTATTCAAAGGGGTTCCATTGATTCTTCGATTCCATAGTTTGTGAACGATTTGGGTTCGCATTGTTGAATAAATCTTGGATGCAGAAACAAGGAAAGTGAGTTTGAAGGGAAAAAGGGATAAAAACTGTATTTTGGGTTAAGAGTAAAGAGTTAAATTTGCTTATAATTATGATAAAAATAAGTAAATTAACATGGGCGGTTCAAAATCGAATTAAAATTAATAATTTGAATCGACTTTTAATTATTAGTTTATCGATAATAGGTTATAACTTTAGTGATTTCAATAATGATTTTGATTATTATTTATACTAAATTATTGGTTCTTAACGGTTTGAGACTTGCGAATTTTTTTTAATTGGTCAATCGATAATCAGTATATCAAGTTCTTGACTTGTGTCTAGTTTCATACTTTCATTTCTGACTGTCTCAATTTTTTTATTATTCTACAAAGTGTCATTGTTAGCTTTTGAGCAAGATGTCGTTGGTCAACTCATGTCATGATTCATTTAGTTTGTCGTTTTGTTTATAAGTGACTTTTTTATTATTATTTTAGTGAAATTTTAATGATTAAACCGATATCTTAATTGTTTTATAACGATTTAGCATGTTCACAAATCGATAATCAGTAAGTTGAACCGATAAATTTAAAACTGAATCTACCTCTATAATAAATTTAACATATTTACAAATCGATCAAAAATTGATAATCGATAAATTAAACCGATAAAATTCAAAATCGAATCTACCTAACTAGCCTAGCTCAAACAAATATGATGCATTACCCCTAGTAGACTAATATTATATATTTTGGCATATATATAATATTTTGAGAATTACTAAAAAAGAGCAGCGAGTAGTTAATTAAAATACTATTATGTCTGCTATCATAGAATTACTGCATGTACTTCGTTTGGGGATATATTGAGTTGAGATTTTGACGATAAAATTAAGTTGACTTGTACAATAATATGAAAAATTGCATTGATTTTTCATATTTATGGTGAACCTATTCACTTGATCTTCCAAACATTCATATAACCTTTACCTAAGATTTGGGGTTGGGGAATAAGTTATCCCAAAATTAGTTATTATGGGATAATTTATTCCATCACTATGGTATAAATGGTAGGATAAGTTATCCCAAACATGGCAACCAAATAAGACACGAAAAATTTATCGCATCACTATTTCTTATCACATGACTATTTATTTTTATCCCTTACACAAAACGACCCCTTATGTCCAACTTTAAGCCTAGACAAGAACGTAATAATTTGCTAAAAAATTTGAGACCTTACATGTCGAATAAGGTGGTGAAATAGTGGTAAGTGATAGTGTTGGTTGATGGTAATAGTTGTGGTTGTGAGTAATAACTAGCTACCATGATGGTGGTGACCATATCAATTAACGGTGTTGTGAAAATGATAACTAATGACGGAATTAATAATTGTGATGGATAATGCTAATAATTAATAGTGGCGACTAATAGCAATGGTTGGTAATGGTGGTGATTGTTTGTAGTGATTGATGGCCGTCATTATGATAATGATATTTGATAATGTAAATAGTTATTACTTATTAGTAATGTAATTGAAGCTGTTGTAATATAGCTCGTAAATGTTGGTAATTGATAATAATGAATAACATCAATAGTTATAGTTTGATATTGATGGATGAAATGCATAGTTGGCCATGGAAGTGAATGAAATAATAGCGAAGTAGACATCATTGAGTAAATTACATTTGAATGATATTAAAGGTTTGTAAGAGGTTGGTATTATTCATATCTATTTAGACATATTTAGGGTTTATTTTGGTTAAGATTAAGATATTTGAATTAATATATATAGTAAGATGTGTATCAAAATAATAAGTCGTGATGATTGTTGGCGCTGACTAATGATGATATTGTAGAATACAATAGTTAGTGATGATGGTGATGACTAATAGTTGTAGTTTATGATAATTATATATAGCTAATGTTGATGGTAAATAATGATAGTTGACTATATATAATAGTGATCAATGATAATAATTTTCGACATCGTGGTAATTGTAAATTAAATGAAGAATAGTAATAGTAAACTACTGATAATAATGATTGTTAACAATGGTAATTATAATTAAAAATCATGATAGTTAATAATAATGAGTGACGATGACAGTGGTTGATAATATTAGGCGTGAACAACAATAGCGATGAATAAATAAAATTTGTGCAATCAATTAATTGTAAAATAAACATGCACATATATAGACCATATAGTATAGTAAAATATCAAAGGCTCGTAAATGATGGCCGCCGGCTTTAATGACATTGTTAAGTACGACTAATTAATCATTAAATATATCTAATCATTGTGCATTAATAAAGCTTAAAAATCTTTATAGGTAATTTAAATTCTAAACCTTACATTTTATTAGTTCGAGCTTTTAATTAAAGTATGTAGTGCGAGAAAATTACATATAGTAATTATGGTTAGAAAAAGAAAAAACTGAATATTTTTCTTACAGTTTCTTATATTAATTATGAAACATCCTCCCTTTTTCCTTTGAACATTTTTGTGTAATTTAGAGTATTTATAATAATTTGAGGATAAACTTTTATATCTATATGCAAGGCGAAGCTACAGTATACTTAGAGTGTCCAAGCAGACACCCTTCGGAAAATTGAAATAAGACAAACTTCCATAGCAAATAGCCATCTCTTCTGAACACTCCCATATATGTTTAAAAATTACACAAAATTCAATCCAAATGAAAAAAAAGTGCTTTTTTTTTTTAATAAATGAATAGAAAATTGTCCACCCAACATGGACG
>JAJOOR010016909.1:0-16312 GCA_036250505.1 Solanum acaule
GTAAAGATAGCAAAATTTCTTCTTCTTTACCACTTTTATCTATTCGATTTCACCTTGATACACATGAACTATATTGGTATAAACCTCCCAATGAACCTGAACAGTACCAATATTATCGACATACTCGTTCTGATTCACTTCATCTTGAATATTATCATTCTATATACATGTCATACAACTTGTTCTACCATGCTTTGCCAGAAAATATGGAGGATTTGGGAGAGGAGTTTGAAGATAATTATCGTAGTGATATCATCCATGCTGTGATAGACAAAATATATGGCATTGTTGTTGATGAGTCTAACCATGGACGTGAAAAGGTGGAGGTGTTCGTTGGTATAATGTTCTTCGTCAAACGTTTTATTGACAAAAATAATTTGGGCGATGATTGTGTGATTTGTTTTGAAGAGCTTGGGAAGGAGGGAAAGGTGAAGTGCACACCTTGTTCACATGTGTTTCATGAGGATTGTATTGCAAAATGGTTAGAGAATGGCAATTCTTGCCCTATTTGTCGTCATGATCTCCTAGATATCTAACTATTTTAGTTGCTCGATTGATTGGTTACCTGAACTCTCGATTTCTCATTTTATAATCTCCTCCCCGTTTTCTCTTTTTCCTACCCCAACTCTATGTTTGCTAGATACAAATAGTTGATAGGATATGTTCAATAGTTGAATTGAATATAACACTTTGAACAAATTGAGAATTCCAAGCTCACTTACATTATGCTTTTTCTTTTCATAATTATTTGAACAACGTTTTTGATTAGTTAAGGAATACCCATTTTCTTTGTACTAAAATTCTCACTTTAATAAAAAAAATATTGCTCAAGAGGATTATCGTTCACATTTAAATAATATAGAGAAATATTGAAAAGAAAAAATATAATCCATCTCAAAGGGAAAAGGTATTTGTTTTACTTTTTATTTTTTTGTAGTAACTTATTTTGGGTCTTTATTGAAACAGAATTAACTAAACCTTTCCTAATTAAATTCGAAGTTCCCAAGTTGAATCGGTCTAGAATTTGCTTCTCAACTCTTATAAATACATAAAGACCGTTTGAGACTATTATTATTTCGTTCTCAATCAGAAGTTTAGAATCACAATATTCGTTTATCATATATCATCAACTCCGCACCATTACCATAATTTACTACCTACAACTATCACTACCATCCAAAGATATATAAATATGGAAACTATGTTCTATTACAGTCTTCCCTCCTCAGACGCTTGCGTAGTATTTAGTCAAATAAAAACACCACAAGAAGAATTAAACATTAATAAAGATAGCAATATTTCATCTTCTTTACCACTTTTATCTATTCGATTTCACCTTCGTGCAGTTGAATTATGTTGGTATAAACCACCCCATGGTGACCCTCAACAACTCCAATATCATCGCCCTATGTTTGCCAAATCGCGTCATCTTGAATATTACCCTTCTATATACGCGTCATACGACTTGTTCTACAATGCCTTGCAAGAAAATATGGAGAATTTAGGAGAAGAGTTTGAGGATAATTATCGTAGAGATATCATATGTTATATCATAGGCGAAGTACGTGACATTTTTGATGATGAGTCTAACAAGGGACGCGAAAAAGTGGAGGTGTCCATTGATACAATATTCGTCGTTAAACGTTTTCTTGATAAAAGTATTTTGGGTGATCATTGTGTGATTTGTTTTGAAGAGCCTGGGAAGGAGGGAGAGGTGATGTGCACACCTTGTTCACATGTGTTCCATGAAGATTGTATTGCAAAATGGCTAGAGCATGGCAATTCTTGCCCTGTTTGCCGGCATGATATCTTAGATAGCTAGTTTTTTGTGTTTCACTTTTTTTTCTTCTTCAAATCATATAAGAAAGAAAGAAGCGGGGATTTTAGTAGTTCGATTGATTGATTTTCTCAATTCATAATACTCCCCGTTTTCTCTCCCCCAACCACAATTTTATTTTTTAGTTGGATCTATCTTTGCTAGAGACAAATAATTTATGTGATTTTAAGGAAGCTGAATATATGTTTATCTTTTCATCGATATTTTTACTGCACCAAAATAGTAAAAAATTGAGTATTTTATTATAACATACTATTTATATTTGTATTATAAAAAAAAATGTATACGTCTCCCTCACTTTAGAAATTTCATATGACTGAGGTTCGCAAAAACAAAAATTTCAAGATCAAGTTAGAGTTTGTCAAGCCTAACTTCAGATGTGTAATAAAACTAGTTTCGAAGTGAATAGATATGCAAAAATTTATTTAAAAAAATAACATTAGAACTAGAAAATTCAGCACAACATGCACTAGAATGAGAAGAATGAAGTGATAAAATTTAATACTGAGAAACAACATAACCTTACACTTGTTATCTATTAGTCAGCCACCACCCAAAATACAATCTTAAACTAACTTTGAAATGGACATTAATTTTTTACAAATAAACATTACAATTACAAAAATCAGCCCAAAAGTATGGTAGACCTTAGTGAGAAGAATGAAGTGACGAATTTAATAGCCAGAAACAATAAGCCTTACAACTTACAACCTATATCAATGTTGTACCCCTTAAGATCAAAAGGGATAAAAAAGCCCAAAAAAAAAATTGGTGAAGCAAATTTTTGGTCACTAATACCAAGGGAGCAAAAGAATCACATAATTTATCACTGATTGAATCTTTATCTAAATGTTATATTTCTTGATTGTCTCCATTGAGATAGAGTTCTGGACAATGTACTAATAATAGCAACCTTAGGTATTGATCCTTGTTTTCCAAGCAAATCTTTTCCTGCCAAATCTGTAATTTTAGGAACCAAATGCTTGTGTCTGTCAATCTGCAAAAGAAAAAAGGGAGAGATGATGGTTTCCGTTGTAGTTATTCATGACATGTTTTATTTTCTTCACTAGACAATTCGGTATAATCATGAGATACTAGACCAAGGGCAATGGGAGTTTGGAATGGTTGTTCTAAAAGCTGTTATATGACTCAACATCCTACCTTACACTTGTAACATGATTTTGGGGTTTACACTCGAATTTTAAATACATGTGAGTGCAAGACCAAGACTGGATAAGAAACCGTCTGAAGTAATTTGAGCATCTAAAGTGTTTCGTTTCAACACAGTAGAAAACATTTCTCTCTGCTACATCTAGCTTTTCTTTGAAGTATTTAGTCTAAGGGATAAAGAGAACTCCGATTCCTAGAACAACCAAATTTATATGAAAGATTATAATGTTGCTCCGAAAGCATAAGGGTGTCTTAGGAAGGATACCTTACAAATCTTCCCATCTTTCAAATGATATCGGATGCCAGACCAATTGATGGACTGAGAAAGATGAGAACACATTGAAGATAGTGGGTATAAAAAATTGTCAACCAGCATTGCACTGAATACTTGCTCAAGTAAGACATCAAACGATTAAACATTAGTGACTTGTATTGTGATTAAAAAAAAAAAACTAAAGCAAACAGGACCATACAGGATTTTGATAATAAAATTTTGATCATTTTTAAACCACATTGGTCCAACGCTTATTCCTCAATTTTGAACTAGTCAGACTTGACTATATGAATACTTTGTTTTCCAGTATATAACAAACAAATAAAATTCTTGAGCAATACATTTTAACCACTTGTGGTTATTTAATTCAAGTGCAACGTACCTACATTTTAATCTTATATTTGTTGGCAAGACTATGCTCAGCAGAAATCTTGTAGTCCATGAAAAATATCAAACCTTAAAGGTAAGTGGGAAGAAATAGAAATAAACTGTTTGGTTTATAGGCGAAGTCTGAATGACTTACAAGACACCAGTTATAAGAAGCAAGTGACAGTTGAGGTGCCTCGGGAGACAACATATTGCACGAGTGAACTTCAATTCTTGTCAAGTTCCACATGAAAAGGAGTTCATTCACTGTGCATACGGCAAGGCATGCAACAAGTAACAACCCTGACAAAGTACAAAAAATATGTGCATCTAAGAGAGAGAAATATGCAACCAAAGAACCAATAACTGAAAATCGTGTGACCCGTTTCCAAATAAAAAATATTAGTTCTGCTGTAGCATAAACAAATTATTATTTTTTAGAGAAGAGGAATACATTAAACTAATAATAGGATAGACAATTTTCAAGAACAACTATGAGCTACTTAACATTTCATGAAGCACCTCCCACCCAAACAAAGATCTAGTAATTCGAACTACTGGGAATAGCATACTGGTAACTAGTCGAATATCAGGATTCAGAATCATAGTACTTATTAAAGAGTATATTTATAATTTTTAATATAAATTCTTAAATATATATGTGTGTGTGTGATGTGAAAGAATTAAACAAGATGATTAATATATAATCCAAATGACAATACTTATTAGAATTAGCAAAATAACGTTTCAATTCATATTATTACTCTGTTTTAATATTTGATGTTAAATTTGTGTTGAAATATTATTTCAATTATATTCAAATCTTCATATTTTGATACACAATTCTTCAATTATTGTCATTTATATTTATTTATACACGAATTATCTAATTACATTTATATGTATGAGTACCTTGAAAATATGTTGACATGTGTTCCAATACTATACTTTGGTTCTTATTGTTAAAATGCTTTTGATATTCATAAATGTTTGATTAATTTAATGTAAACTTTTAGAATATACTAGGACTCCATTTATATTCAATTTATTTTTATCCATATAAAAAAAAGAATGAATTGGAATTTAACTCGTTTTTATTAATCTTTCTGAATTCAACCTGAGTTGTCTATTTACAATTACTAAGTGTACACAACCTTTTCCCATGTCAAAAAGAAAATGAGTTATAAAATTTAGTGTTATACATGTTTATGACTATTGTGTATTTTTTTCTTTTTTAATTATACTAAAATTATTTCTAAATGTAATTTATCAACAAAAGAAAAAGACTAAATAAAGATTTAGCATATGCTAATTGATTTTTTTTTTTTAACTATTTTATTTATTACATTTTCCATGACACTTTTTCTAAATTATTCTCAAAGATAGGTCAGCTTTTTATATTTAAATTTACTTTAACTTAAAGTCTTTTTATTTCATTTTTAATAGTACACTTTATGATTATAAAATTTCAAAAATGTATTAAAAGATAATTATTTGTGTTCTTAAATTGTTTGTTTAATTAAACATTAGTCAAACATCATCGTATAAATTAAATAAATAAAAAAGTATTGTCTTTACGGTTCTTAGCAGTTCCAATTCACATGTTGTATTTTGGCAGATTTATGGAAATTTACTTGTAGATTGTTTCACTTTATGAATAAATATTAGATTATCGTCTAACGCTTAAATAATTGAAGAATTTTCGAATCGTAGGCTATATGTTTTTTCATAATATTTTTAGATTATCAGTCAAAAATATAGTCACTCGAATTTAAATTTATTGTAAAATTGTATAATATTTTATAATGAAAAAATTAGTTTAACTCTTTGTAATGAGGAGAACTTCCATTGACTATTACACATTAAACATAAGAATTTGTAAAAGAGAATAAAACTAATACGATTTTTAAAAAAAATTATGACTGGTTCGATACATCCTAGGTGAACCAATGAGGAAGATCCAAATTAAATTAAATTATGTCCTAATCTAATTGGGCCATCATCTTCGCCTATCTTCTCTCATGCCAACCGTCTCCTACTTTTAATTGATCGTCATATCATATGAGTTAGCTCAACGAACCTTGAGTCAATTTGTTGTAGAGAGGTGTGGCGGACATAGTTCCTCGTCTTCAAGGATGGATTTATCGATCCCATTTCAATATTTTTAATACGATCTTTAATTTTTACTCATCTGTCTCAGTTCACGTGAATCCATTTGATTGGGCACAAGGTGTATAAAAAAAACTTTCTAAATTTATGATTTCAAACGTGTCATAATTACATTTGTATGGCAATTAAAGCATCTGAATATTAAGGGTAAAACGTGAAAATGATTCTAAATTTAGAAAAAGGGTCATTCTTTCTAATCGAACTAACAAGGAATTAGGTTCACAAAAATTGAGATCCACATAAATATATATGAACTCATTCTTCCAAAATAAATTAGTGTTAAAAACCTCAAAACTCGAGCCGATCAAATTTAACTTCTGAATCCGCGCTCGCCCTCAAGTGGTGGAGACTTTATAACGGCAAAAAGGGCAAGAATGACTAATGGAGAGCCATTTGATGAGACAATTTGCATGAAAAACATGACCACAAGGCATTTTTTTGCCATGATCATCAACACTTGTTGGAAAACCTTCCATGCATATTATACAAAGGCCATTTTCACAATTTACACTAGGCAATTGAACTTGAATACTCACGTCATGATCATCGGGAGGCGTGAAACACCGCGGTGCTGGTGGGCTGGTGGCTCAGCCGTGTCACCGGGGGAAAGTGAACAAATAATGTAAAGAATCAAGCTTTACTATTGGTTCATCTTTTGTAAGAGGCCATTGAAGTTCATCACCAACTTTTATGATTGTAGCTACACAAACATCTTCTTCAAATATAGAAAAAATTGTGAAAAATCCATTGGAAAGTTCTAGAGTTTCTCCTTCATCCATTAGATGAACTTTGCATGATGGAATGTTTAAAAGAACTTCATGTTTGATGTTATTGATTTCTTGTGTTTGTATTTGTGATGAGGTTTTGGCCATACGGAAACTTTTGGATTTCTTTGTCTTAAAGAAACTCATTTTGTTTCTTTGATGTTTTGTAGCTTGGAAGAGTTAGGCCTAAATGTTATATATTTATAGAGTGTTAGGGTCAAGTCTATCCCCCCCATTGGGATTTAGGTTCACACTCTAGTTGGGTCTAGGTGTAAATGGGATGTTAGAGTAGATTAGATTCCCACATTGGTTGGGAAATGGATGGTGGTTTACTTATATGTGAGTTGGGGAATCGTCCTCTCGGGAGTTAGTTTTTGGGGTTGAGTCGGGTCCAAGTTTGTAATGCTCTTATGCTCAGAAAGAATTTGATGTTTGATTGTTGTTGTTTGTGTTCTAACACAGTTCAGCAGAAAAGAAAGGTTGCCTCAAATGCTCAGAACAAGGCACTTTAACTTACAGTCATATCATTTATAACCTTTTTGGTTGTTTGAATAGGTCCTTGATAAGTTACTTTTGTTGTTAAATTTTAGCCAGTGTATTTCAGTTGTTCACTTAATAATTATGCTTGTCAAGATTATAGTTAGCGGTTCATACTGTGTGAGAAAATTTCATCTTGGTTCTAACTCAACTCAGCAAACTAACTGAAGTTGCGCGTATTTCCCAAGACCACAACTTGTATACTATGTGGGATTTCAATGCTACGTGTACCTAACTTGAAGAGCAGAGATTGTTTGATATCTCAGATTTCTCTTGTTAATTTGCAAAACACATGGATGTATTAGAGTTTATCTCTTTATAGATGATAGGTGATGCCCTGCATGAACTATTCTTATTCTTAAACCTTGTTAGTAGGGAGTCTGTCGGAAACAAACTCTCTAGTTCTGAGGTAGGGGTACGGTTTGTGTGCACTCTACCCCCTCTCCAAGCCCCACTTCGTGCTACTACACTGGGTATGGTGTGGTTGTGGTGAAGATGGGGTGCGTTGAGGGGAGGGTGGAATGTCTTTAAGAAAGAAGGGCAAAACTTACGTCCTTTGAGAACAATAAATTGTATTGGTGTTTAAAGCAATTGACAAGTCTTGCATCTATCTTAGTTATTTCTTGCGAGCGAATTATTTTGCTATATAACTGCACAAAGCTTCATAACTGACCGATTTGATAATTTTCTTTTCTTGTGCATATTGTCTGTGCACCAGCAGTTGTACAATCGCCTTCTCGTCTTTATATTTTCCGTATGTTCTGTGATTGTGCTGATTCCTTTTCTTTCTTTTGGGATGTGTTCTTTTAAACTGAAGGCAGTCAAATCATATAGCAAAGCTAAGTTGCACGACATAACAAGAGAACTGATTGCTGGATTATTATCAAAGATAAGGTCTTTTTGATTCTCTACTTGACCACATAAACCATTACTTACACTTGTGGAATATTAACCTTTTCTGGTCACATTCCTTTCGTAATATATACTCTCTTCTTTGCTTTTTTCTGTCTTTAGGTGTTTGATGTTACCTCGTATGTCGAAGAACACCCAGGGGGTGATGCCATCCTAGATCATGCTGGTGATGATTCAACTGAAGGTTTCTATGGGTAAGCCTTTGTCAAATATATCCTTCTTCCACTAATTCAGTTAACAACAACAATGTTATCCTAGAAGTGGGGTCTGATGAGGCTAAGATGTATGCAGACGTTACCACTTACCCCTACCTTTGTGGGTAGAGAGGTTGTTTCCGATAGACCTCGGCTCAATCTTCCACTAATTCAGTTACAGTAGGAAAAAAACCTCTGAGGAGATAAATGCTTACAAAACAATATCCACATGTGTCTGTTTGCTCTAGTGTCCCTCCGATAATCCCTATGGCTTGACACCAAGTGATTTTCCAACAAGTCCATATCCTTGCAATCTTCCGGGAAAATTTATTTTCTTTTCCCAGAGATAAGAGACTTAAAAGTAGCCTCTTAACTATGTAATCACTGATCATACTTGCTCCTATTCCATTTGTGGTTCTGTGTTTCATTGCCTTATTTCATCAAAGTTTCATTGTTTGCTGTTGTATTAACCATTCAAATCGCGGTCACATTCTTGTTGCAGGCCGCAACATGCTACACGAGTATTTGAGATGATTGATGACTTCTGCATCGGAGATCTAGAAATATAAATGATTACTTCCATCAATTGATTTGTAACGAATTGTTCATGTGATGTAAAAATTCGAGGAGCTTGCCTATCTCATAATAAAGCATCACTTGTGTCTCCGACAACCTATTGCTTCCCAAAAATTTGTTATTTCAAATTATTTATGATATAATCCATCTTCCAAAGGGAAAAGGTATTCTCTTTACTTTTTATTTTATGCCATTTTAAATAAATTTATTTTTGGGTCTTTCTTAGAATAGAATTAACTAACTCTTTCCTAATTTAAATCGAGTTCCTAAGTCGAATTGGTTTAGAATTTTTGCTTCTCAACTCTTATAAAACACGTAAGATTGTTTGAGACCACTTCCTGTTTTCAACTATTCTTTTTTACTCTTAATCAAAGGTTTCGAATCACAACATCTATTTTCATATATCATCAACCGCTGCACCATTACTACCTACACCTACAACCCTTTGCTCTCATATCGAGTTGAAAATCAAAAAAATATATTATATGGATATTATTTTGAATCACAGTCGTTCCTCATCAGATGTTTGTGTAGTATTTAGTCAAATAGAAACACCACAAGAAGAATTAAACATTAGTAAAGATAGCAAAATTTCTTCTTCTTTACCACTTTTATCTATTCGATTTCACCTTGATACACATGAACTATATTGGTATAAACCTCCCAATGAACCTGAACAGTACCAATATTATCGACATACTCGTTCTGATTCACTTCATCTTGAATATTATCATTCTATATACATGTCATACAACTTGTTCTACCATGCTTTGCCAGAAAATATGGAGGATTTGGGAGAGGAGTTTGAAGATAATTATCGTAGTGATATCATCCATGCTGTGATAGACAAAATATATGGCATTGTTGTTGATGAGTCTAACCATGGACGTGAAAAGGTGGAGGTGTTCGTTGGTACAATGTTCTTCGTCAAACGTTTTGTTGATAAAAATAATTTGAGCGATGATTGTGTGATTTGTTTTGAAGAGCTTGGGAAGGAGGGAAAGGTGATGTGCACACCTTGTTCACATGTGTTTCACGAGGATTGTATTGCAAAATGGTTAGAGAATGGCAATTCTTGTCCTATTTGTCGTCATGATCTCCCAGATATCTAACTATTTTAGTTGCTCAATTAATTGATTATCTGAACTCTCGATTTCTCATTTTGTAATCTCCTCTCTGTTTTCTCTTTTTCCCACCCCAATTCTATGTTTGCTAGATACAAATAGTTGATAGGATATGTTCAATAGTTGAATTGAATATAACACTTTGAACAAATTGAGAATTCCAAGCTCACTTACATTATGCTTTTTCCTTTCATAATTATTTGAACAACGTTTTTGATTAGTTAAGGAATACCCATTTTCTTTGTACTAAAATTCCAACTTTAATAAAAAAAATATTGCTCAAGAGGATTATCGTTCACATTTAAATAATATAGAGAAATATTGAAAAGAAAAAATATAATCCATCTCAAAGGGAAAAGGTATTTGTTTTACTTTTTATTTTATTTTAGTAACTTATTTTTATTTAAACAGGATTAACTAAACCTTTCCTAATTAAATTCGAAGTTCCCAAGTCGAAACGGTTTAGAATTTGCTTCTCAACTCTTATAAATACATAAAGACCGTTTGAGACTATTATTATTTCGTTCTCAATCAGAAGTTTAGAATCACAATATTCGTTTATCATATATCATCAACTCCGCACCATTACCATAATTTACTACCTACAACTATCACTACCATCCAAAGATATATAAATATGGAAACTGTATTCTATTACAGTCTTCCCTCCTCAGACACTTGCGTAGTATTTAGTCAAATAAAAACACCACAAGAAGATTAAACATTAATAAAGATAGCAATATTTCTTCTTCTTTACCACTTTTATCATATGTTATATCATAGGCGAAGTACGTGACATTTTTTATGAAGAGTCTAACAAGGGACGCGAAAAAGTGGAGGTGTCCATTGATACAATATTCGTCGTTAAACGTTTTCTTGATAAAAGTATTTTGGGTGATGATTGTGTGATTTGTTTCGAAGAGCCTGGGAAGGAGAGAGCGGTGATGTGCACACCATATGTACCTAAAGGTTCGCAAAAATAGGTACACTTCAACCATATGTACCTAAAGTTCAAACAAAAATATCATCATTCCTCTCCCTTATGTTGGTACCATTTCGAAAACCAAAATTTCAAGATCAAGTTAGAGTTTGTCAAGTCTAACTTCAGACGTTGTGTAATAAAACTAGTTCCAAAGTGAATAGATATGCAAAATTTATTTTAAAAAATAACATTAGAACTAGAAAATTCAGCACAACTTGCACTAGAATGAGAAGAATAAAGTGATAAAATTTAATACTGAGAAACGACATAACCTTACACTTGTTATCTGTTGGTCAGCCACCACCCAAAATACAATCTTAAACTAACTTTGAAATGGACATTAATTTTTTACAAATAAACATTACAATTACAAAAACCAGCCCAAAAGCATGGTAGACCTTAGTGAGAAGAATGAGTGATGAATTTAATAGCCAGAAACAATAACCGTTACAACTTACAACCTATATCAATGATGTACCCCTTAAGATCAGAAGGGATAAAAAAGCCCAAAAAAAAAAAAAAATGGTCAAGCAAATCCTTGGTCACTAATACCAAGGGAGCAAAAGAATCACATAATTTACCACTGATTGGATATTATCTAAATGTTATATTTCTTTGGTTGTCTCCATTGAGCTAAAGTTCTGGACAATGTACTAATAATAGCAACCTTAGGTATTGATCCTTGTTTTCCAAGCAAATCTTTTCCAGCCAAATCTGTAATTTTAGGAACCAAATGCTTGTGTCTGTCAATCTGCAAAAGAAAAAAAGGGAGAGATGATGGTTTCTGTTGTTGTTATTCACGACGTGTTTAATTTTCTTCACTAGACAATTCGGTATAATCATGAGATACCAGACCTAGGACAATGGGAGTTTGGAATGTTGTTATATGACTCAACATCCTACCTTACACTTGTAACATGATTTTGGGGTTTACACTCGAATTTTTAATACATGTAAGTGCAAGACTAAGACTGGATATGAAACCGTCTGGAAGTAATTTGAGTATCTAAAGTGTTCCGTTTCAACACAGTAGAAAACATTTCTCTTTGCTACATCTAGCTTTTCTTTGAAGTAATTAGTCTGAGGGATAAAGAGAACTCCAAATCCTAGAACAACCAGATTTATATGAAAGATTATAATGTTGCTCTGAAAGCAGAAGGGTGCCTTAGGAAGGGATACCTTGCATATCTTCCCATCTTTCAAATGATATCGAATGCCAGACCAGTTGATGGACTGAGAAAGATGAGAACGCATTGCAGATAGTGGGTATAAAAAATTGTCAACCAGCATTGCAATGAATACCTGCTCAAGTAAGACATCAAACAATTAAACATTAGTGACTTGTATTGTGATAAAAAACTAAAAGCAAACAGGACCATACAGGATTTTCATACTGAAATCTTGATTATTTTAAACCACATTGGTACAACGCTTATTCCTCAATTCTGAACTAGTCAGACTTGACTATATGAATACTTTGTTTTCCAGTATATAACAAACAAATAAAATTCTTGAGCAATACATTTTAACCACTTGTGGTTATCTAATTCAAGTGCAATGTACCTACATTTTAATTTTATATTTGTTGGCAAGACTATGTTCAGCAGAAATCTTGTAGTCAATGAAAAATATCAAACCTTCAAAGGTAAGTGGGAAGAAACGGAAATAAACTGTTTGGTTTATAGGCGAAGTCTGAATGAACTTACAAGACACCAGTTATAAGAAGCAAGTGACAGTTGAGGTGCCTCGGGAGACAACATATTGCACAAGTGAACTTCAATTCTTGTCAAGTTCCACATGGAAAGGAGTTCAATCACTGTGCATACGGCAAGGCATGCAACAAGTAACAACCCTGACAAAGTACAAAAAATATGTGCATCTAAGAGGAAGAAATATGCAACCAAAGAAGTAATAACTGGAAACCGCGTGACCCGTTCCCAAATAAAAAAATATTAGTTTTACTGTAACATAAACAGATTATTTTTTCAGAGAAGAGGAATACATTAAATTAATAATAGGATAGACATATTTTCAAGAACAACTATGAGCTACTTAACATTTCATGTAGCACCTCCCACCCAAACAAAGATATAGTAATTCCAATTACTGGGAATAGTATACTGGTATATAACCAGTCGAATATCAGGATTGAGAATGATATCAGAATTATACTAAAATAATGAGGACATGAAAAGGTTTCCAGCATGTAATAGTTCTGGGAAAAGGAAAAACATGTGACCGAAATGGCTACCACGACGCACTCTACTTCTACTTACACAAAAGAAATGTGCTCACCATTACATGTCATGACTGTCCCCTCAAGAGAGTTTTCTTTAAGATAATGTCTCAGTGCTGCTGCCACATGAATCCCTGCCATGACGTATGGAGATACAAAACCCCAAGACAGATAGCAGTGGGATGTAAATAAAGCCCGATTCATGATCCAGTTAACCTTTGTTGTATATGATTCCAGTACAAATGTTTGCTTCCTCAAATAATTCCAATATCTACACATAAACACAAGTATAAGGTGAGCCAACAGCAAACAGTTATCACATGTATATCAATATTTCATAAAAGATTTTAATCTATTTTTCAGAAACCTAGGGAAGGTAAGATCAGTTGCAAGAGGGTGTGGAAAGACTGCAACCGGTGGTGATGTAATGAGCCTCTTGTGTGCACCTAGAAAAAGTAGCAAAAACCAAAGAAGAATTAAGAAATAATAGTTTCCACCAAAAAGAAAGATTGTGCAAAGAATCATATCTCACAACTAGTCCCTAGAGCACCTAAAGCTAAAAACAAGAAGTACCACAGCACCGCAATGCCCGTGGTTATAAGAGGGCCAATATTCATCTCCAAGAGGGTTATAAAATCAACAGAAGTAGTTATACCAAAACAATCACTGCAACAAAAAAATGCACATAACTATTTAAGTTACATATGTCCTGAGAAATATCTTCCAGTGACAAGAATATCACTACGTAAAAGAGAAAAGACAAAAATTCAGAGGAGAAGACTAGATCATTATACATATTTGCAGGTGAAGAGAAGCATAGTCAGGACAATTCTTAAAATGTCACAAGTTGCAGAATAAGACAATAACTCAAAATTCTGTTTTCCATGAATTTCGGCTATCACAACAGCAGCGAGGGGGATACGCACCAGCTGCATTGCAACTCTTGTGCCGTAATATTTATTTAGGAATGAGAAACTGGAGGTAAACTTTACCTGCTATAGCTGCTAGAGTCATGTCATCTGAGTAGCCCCCATCTCGAAGCCCTGACACTACACAATGGCGGTCGGTTCTAAAATCATTTGCATGCATCTGGAATTAAAAAGGTACAAAATAACTTGTAACCAGATGCTACATAAGTAAAATGTTTGTCAAATAGAGAATGTGGCTGTACTCATGAAACAGGGAACAAATGTGATGGTAAAAACTAACCATCATGCATCCTCCCCACAGAAAGAATGTTTTTCCACCAGTAGCAAATCCCATAGAACATGGCTGTAAATAAAGGGCAATGAACCAACAAGGTAAAGAAAGTCAGCAAAGCTACAAACTAAGCTAAAAAGGAACCTTTATAAAGCAAATCATCTGCACTAAAGACATGCAAAGACAACATAGACGCATAATACCACATCTTATAGGAAGCTCATAAACCATCAGAGTTAGAGGAGAAGATTCAACTTGGCCAAGAAACACCATTTAGAAGCTAGAGTCCATGCCCATACAAGATATAAACACAAAAAGAGCCTCATAAAAACCAATTATAGATATAGTTGCTAGCTCACTGTATCTGACTTCAATTGACATTAATATAACAAAGAGCGCAAACTTCATAACTTCAAGCTAAAATTGAAAGATTTGTGTGTCAACAATAAAGTCTTTACTACAGCTTTTACTTAAGATATAAAAATTATGGAAAAATAAAAACTCCAACCAACAACACACCAACAACAACAAAGCCTCAATTCCAAGCAAGTTGGGTCGACCAGGATCTAAAACTAAAAACAAATAGCTGAGTGACCAAAGCACTATCTAACACCTTTCATTTAATGTAAACAAAGACTGCAACCAATATTTGATAGACCATCTTACTCTAAAATCACTATCCACATTACAGAGAGATGAACTACCAAAATAGAAGAAAAAAAAACAAACTTGACAGACAATAAATATAGAGATAAGGGCATAACTGCCACCATACCATGTGATATCCATAAATGCAGTAACTTCCCAAAGTTCCAGATGGTAAATCAAGAGGATACCCTGTTTGAATAAAGATCTGGCAAGCATAAAGACAAAATATTACATCTCTACCAAACAGATGAAATGAAGATTTTGTTAGCGAGCTGGCATGCTGTGCCAAAGAAAAAGGTTGCTTCAGGATAGAAATTACATCTGGATTCTTCTCCATTTCAGTAGTAAGGGCCCCAATGGACCCAGGGTGCAACCTAACATCGTCGTCAAGAAATAAGACATACTTTGTATCTTTGTGCATTTGATCCACCCCAACCTGCAAAAAACACCGTCGTTTTAGGTAAGGAAGACCAAAGAAGTACTAGTTCATAAAACAATCTATCTTAAGCGACCACTCAAACATTAAATTTTGATTCACAAACACCGCCCTGGTGCCACACTTGTCCCTCCTCTAAAATATATGTCCATCAGCCACATCAAATGGGTTATATAAGCTTGAACAAGAACTGGCTGCAATCTGACTCTTCCAAGGAACAATGATTCAAATTGCCCCTCAAAATAAAGCTGAAGAATCATAATGTGAATATTGGAAAGAAGAGCAAGAGAGCGAAAGAGAACAGAATCAGAGAGAAATAGGAAGGATTTTCGTGCAGCTAGATGACTTCTTTCTTTACCTATAGAAGTCTAGAGGCAGTTGAAACAAAAAGCCATTTACTTGCTTTATTGCCTTCCCTTTCATCAGTTTGTTTGGCCTACCATGAAATTTTAAGAGTTTATTAAATTATTTAATTTGAATGGGAGTTCTCTTAATGATAAGTTTAGAGTATCATCTCTTATAACTCATGCATCAATAAGTAAAGTACAACATTGAACTCTGCTAACAAATTGTTCCATCTTAGAAAAGCAAAGAATGGTAATAAAAATGACTGTAACCTCCATTCCAAAAGAGGTAAGGATTGGTTTGCCTCATCTAAGGGTGGCAAACGGACCGGTTTTTATCCGGTCCGGTCCGGTTCCGGTCCGGTTCCCGTACCGGTAAGACCGGTACCGGTTGAACCGGTAAGGAACCGGTCTTATAGGTACCGGAACCGGTACCGAAACGGAACCCGGATTTTTATCCGATTGATCCGGTCCGGTAAGAACCGGTTCCGGTCCGGTTCAACGGTCAATTTGAATTTTTTTTTTTTTTTTTTTTTTTTTTTT
>JAJOOR010016910.1:0-20031 GCA_036250505.1 Solanum acaule
AATATCTGCTTCTTTTTACTAATTAATACCCCTATATAAAAATGAGAAAGCTATTCATATTGATGTTTAACTTATCATTTTACCCCTTTAAGGGTTGATTTCTCAAAAGATGACTCAAATAATAGTTATTCCATCTTAGAAAGTTATCTCACTTTTTATCTTAATTTTTTGAGATAATAAAATTTATTGAGTGATCATCTAAAATATCAATTCGAGATATATAATATTTATTTTTTTTTTAAATAAGAAAGGACGGTTTAGGAAGGATTATTAAAGGAAAGGGAGTGAAAAAACAAAAACTGCGGGAAAGAGAAAAGGACGAAGAAAAAAAAAGGTGAGGAAAATAAATAGTAATATAAAATTCGAAAAGAGATTTTGGAATGGACGGAATAAAGAGAAAAAGAATAGATAAAGGCAAAGAGGAAAAGCAGAAGAAAAAGATGAAGAAAGGAAAATATAATAGAATGGAAAAAGAAAAGGGAAGATAAATATACATATACTATTAAAAATGAAATAGTGACTTTATTTTATAGAATATCTACCACTAAAATTTTCCTTAAAGTTAACTCATTTTTATATTTTACTTTTTTTTTTGTTACACGTTGTATACCTATCCTTGGCATCATTATTATTACTATTATTGAACATTTATTTAGTCGATTTGCTTACTTTTTGTTTTTGTATACTTTTCTTTGATTAACTACAATAGGTAAAGGGCATGCTCATTTCTTTGAGGTTAACTCGAAATCTTTGATAGTGGTGTGTTTATCCGATTAATTTTATATAAATTCAAATATTTATCTGTGCTTATTTAAAATCAAAAGACATAAATAATAACAATTAAAGTCAAATTATATATATATATGGCAATATGCATAAAAATTTCTCAAATGAAACGCATTAGAAGGTGCTAGAGGAAGCTTGAACCCATTTTTTGTGGTAATGAATATGAGCGTGATTAAAAATTTTGGGGATCAAACTTTCCACGTTGGTGTATTTACATGAACAAAGCTACAATATATGTTCTATATTTCGCATGAAGTTAATAACTTTTGTTTAGATTTTATATTTATAGTAGAAATTTATGAAATATGTATTAATAATTAATTACAAATTTACTAACTAAAATGAGCTATGACTTTTGGCAACAAATTCAAAACACATTAATTATAAATTCTAACCTCACATTTATGTATTAAAATAAAATAATTTACAATTATTTCTTGAAGCTTTATATTTCCGTGCATGAATCATATATAGTCAAGAAAAACTATATCCCAGAAAAGTAAAGCTTGCCCCACACATAAATACGTATTTCATAGTATAATATCATTAAAAGACAGTAACAAAACGAAAATCATTGTAAATGTGATTAATACCCTTAATCTTCACCTTTATTTTTTATCTTGCAGCTTATTTTACGTACCACACGTTTTAAATCTGAAAAAGTCAGTTGTCAACTTTTCATTAGTTATTATAATTTCTTTGACTATATATATAATAGCTTTTGTTGGCTGGTCCAAAGTTTTATGCCATTATATTGTCTCCAAACTTTTGAAAAATTAATACTACTATTACACTCTACTAGTAGTTAGTGAGTTCCACATATTGTACTAGGGATATTTGATTATGCAATTATATGAGGATTAATGTCTGCTTACTTTTAGAGTAAATGAATATAAATTGGTATTATTTGTACTGTTATGTTAATATCATCTACTGTGCTGAATAATTGGGGGTTTACGAAATATAAAAATACAAAGAATTTTACAGTGAAAAAGTTTTTGTTAATTCACTTACAAAAGCGAGTTGCTCAGATGGATAGCAGTAAGCGCCCCTCATTTTCAATTCAAAGATTATGAGTTTGAGTTATCGAGAGAGCAAAAAAGTAGAAAGTAGAAGTTCCTAGGGAAAGGGTGCTGATTTTTTCACTTCTATAACTCAATTTTCACTTGTCTCAGTATAACTAGTTAAGGACCTGATTCTTTTGTAGTCGTTTGACAATCATCCAAGTTACTAATTTCATATTAAAAACGACCTAAAATTTGATTCTTCTGTAATTATTTATAAATATCATCAAAACTAGTTCAGTTCAACTAACACTCTGTTTGGATCATTGTTACATATTGTTTCATAATGTATTAATTGTATTGTATTGTACTGTACTATATTGTACTGTATTGTATGGTAGATACAATGTTTGGCTAGACTGTATTTTGTACTGTATCGTATTGTATTATAATTTATAAATTTACTAAAATATTCTTAATTATTCTAGGGTAGGAGGTTTGACTAGAATTAAATAATATAAGGTAAAGGATAAAATAGTATTATATAATATTATGTAAAGATATAATTGGAAAAAGAAATTAAGTAACAATGGAAACACACCAAATTGGTTATTCCATAAAATGAGGGTTTTCATTGTTACGTAACAACGGAATTTAACAATACAATACAATACATTTTAAGTAACAATCAAAACAAACATTGTAGGTATAGTAACAATACAATACAATACAATGGGTAACAACGATCCAAACAGAGTGTAAAAAATATTATGGATGATCCATTATTTTTTTTAAAAATCCCCCTTTCTCTTTTTATGGGTCATTCATACGTCTATGCATTTCAAATGTATGCAATACTTTTTAATATTTAGACATTTTTCTTCATATTATTTTGAAACACTCGTGCATCAAAATCAACCCTTTCTGCTTTGGGATTTCAACTAATTCGAATTAGCATCCTAAGATTTCATTTGAGATTAAATAATATGTAAAAAGCTCCTTATCATTCCACACTTTTTTCCTATTCAAAGATCAGCCCCCTGGCTCTATGTTTTCACATCGAGAATTATTTGCAGATGAAGAGATGTCAAAGGGGCGTCTTACTTCCCAAACAGATCCTCCTACATACGATTTCATCCCTAGAACTCAAACTTGTAACATCTCAAAATTTCTAAGTTAAGACTCGAACAATTCTTCATTTGTAAATAAGATTGTACAAAGTGATTTTAAAGTTTCTTAGATATTAAGGTCAATTCTTGAGTGTGAGAATGATTCTGGATACGAATTAAGATCACTAGATGTAACACCTCAGACTTCGAAAAGAGCTAAAGAGAGGTTCGTACAAGTCACCCATCAGTTTTTCATTTTGGGGTCAATTTCAAACGATTAGATCTTATAGCACATAAAGAATTAGGTGGCCCATGACCTATCAAATTGAAGTTCTTTGAGTCCTCTTTCCAACACAGTCAAGTTTGTTTAATTTCGAGCTCGGAGTAAAACGTTATACCTGTTTGAGTGAAATCTCTCTATTTAAGCCATCTCATTCGTTTTTAGAAGGGTAGTTTGGTCTTTTCCTTTTCCAACTAAGCCTAGCCACGTTTTTTCTCACCCAATTAAGGGTTTAATCAGATGCTAAACCACCTTTTCACGTCCTTAGACACTTAGAGAAATTAGAGCGAGGTTCCAAGAGGAGAAAAACTAGGTTTTCAAGCGTTGTTCAAGATTTGTTGATTTTCGCCAAGAACATTGTTCTTTCCAGATATGTAAGGCTTCTCATAGTGTTGGACTTGTTCGTCCTCACGCGATACATCTAAATTATCCAAGAAATCGTTGTATCTAAAAGGATTCTTGTGTAGTTCTTGATATTGAGTTCAATTCTTTAACAATGGAGGTTGTGATTTTTTTGCTTTGTGAATCTTTGGTACAGTTATGTTTCCTATGGAACTGTATGCAAGTTCTCATGTATTTCGTGTTGGGTTTGAGAATCAAGTAGAGTTTAGGCGAATTTTCTCAATTCTTAACTGATTTGGGGACCTAATTTTAACAAAAAAAAATTCATCAGGGACACTGGCGGCGCGCCAGCTGTACGCCCGAACTCAGCCCCAGTTAATTGGGACCTAGGGCTTAGGGCGGCACATCAGCAGTGCACCCAAACTCAGCCCCAGTTAATTGGGTCTGGTGCTCCCCGCCAACAGTGCATGCATCAGGGGTCGCTTGGCCTATTTCCTTCCATGTTTCTTTCCGAACGTGTTCCTTTAAGTCGTGACTATGTTTCTCCTTCTTCGTATTAGCTCCTAAAGGCTCCATTCACCCTTGAGAGTTTTTACATGTCCTAATCACATGTCTTAATTTACATTCAAAACTAAAGTGAGTTTAAGAGGAAAGTTTCAAGAAGTCATTTTGAGGATATTTTGTAACGAACAATGGTTTTAAACTAATTTTCTGAGAAAGTAAATATGAGAAATGAGAAGAGTCGTGTTCATGATTGAGAAAGAATATAAGGAAACTAAGTATTCACAAATGTAACTTTTTTACTTTAAAAGAGAGAAACTTTGATTTCTAAATAAGTTTATGATCAGTTCAGAGATAGTTCATAGCATTACCTCTTTTAAGAGGACCTTTTGAGTAATTACCTCAAATTGAGCAAAAAATAATATTTTTAGACATTGAGCATGAGTATATAATTATTGAGAGTAGTATTGACCACCGATATGGGGATGAGTTCAGACGAACTCACATTTCTCATAAACCATTTAACCAACATGGGTAAATGATCGTACTTCTTAAACGATTTTGTATTTCTTTTAAGCATAGCTTAGTGGATCCACTTAGTTGAGGTGTTCTATACCCCGGCAAGGTATAGGACAATTCTGGCAGTGTGGGCGAGACACTGTATCATCACATAACTCATAGTGATGATTGTCGGTTAAAGAATCTCCCAAATAAGAGTAAAGAGTATTTTATTATATTTTTATACATCATTGAGTTTATATCTTCTGTTTTATAACGCTTTAAACATTGAATCTCTTGGTATTGCTTTTGTATTGGAATTGAGTCGATGTGAGTATTTCTCTTTGTTTTGTCAGTTCAGTTATCTATGTTTTCAGATCTCCTTACATGCTCATACATTCAATGTACTGATGTCATTCGACCTGCATCTTATTATGATGCTAATACGGGTGTTCAGGGTCATCAACATGCGCTTCGTTGATACCATTTGCACTCCAGCCAGCTTTGGTGACCACGCTTTTCGGAGGGCTTCACGTTTATATTTTGCTTTTGTTAAGTTGTCGAGGATTCCGTCCCGACATCTATCCTGGTATTAGAGGCTTCATAGATAGAGTTGAGGAGTCTTTCAATATTTACTTTCTTTTGAGTTGTTTTACAAACTATAAATATTTCTATTAAGTATTGTCCAGACTTTATGGGTTGAGTATATGAGTTTAACGGATTTAATTCAGTTTTAAGTCTATTATTTCTTGAGTTGGTTTTCTGCTTGTAGTCAGTCAGGATGAAGGTTCGCTTGGGGACCAACAATGATTCTCAAGTGCCAACCACGTCCAGGGTGTAGGCTTGGATCGTGACAAAACTCTATTGAAACCTCCGATTAAAGACAAAAATAACACTTAGGACCACCACACACTTAACTTTCGTTTGTCTCGATCACAAATTTGTTGATTACAACTCCAATTTACATACGCAAAAGTATGTGATCTTTATCTCACAAGCCATGACATAGAGGACTGAGGGCAAGTGTATATATTATTTGGGCAAAGTTGTTCACAAATGGGATAAAATAAAAGTGAGATGCATCACAATATGAGATTTCTGTGATGACTCGTCCTTGCACCAAACAAAAAGGATAAGGTGTAAAATTAATAGAATCATCACGAGTATACGACAATATTCATCAACTTAAAAGTTTCTTATGTGATATGCAATTTGATGCATTATTAGACACTAGTGCTAATCATATGACAGAAAATAGGATAAGATGTTTATTTTCCCCGTAAATTAACCATTCCTTTAAGGCTTTAACAAAAAGCAAATGACATCACTCAATCTTTTTATGTAGTCCACCTTGAACGCAATTTGCCCTTTTCCCCGGCCCAATTTTCTTAAGAACAAAAAGCCATATATTTTTTTAATGATTGTAGTGTTCAGATCAGCTTTTGTGCACCTCGATTAATTTTACGAGATATTTTTCATCTAGTTTTTTTGTTTAAGCTGAGTTTTGAATCTGAAACCTCAGAGTTCTCAACCACTTTATTGACCACTAGGTTACACCCTTAGATACCATAAAAAGTCATGATATATATACCGTATACGTCTTGAAGTTGTTGATAAATCACTAAATAAAGTTATTAATAAATTTTATTAGTTAGCTATAAATATCACTTTCTATATAAAATGACAAAGAGTTTCGATTAATGTATATACATTCTAAAACTCAATAATTATCAAATGACAGGATTAGGTGGACCCTTTACACGTACGTATTCAAGCAACTACTTAATACTCATTAATAAAACATGAAGGAACTAGATATATGAGACCTTATCTGCATAAAATTGTGATAGTGAGTTAAAAAAGTCCATTACTTTACAAAGAAAATCGACGATGTTACACTTATACGTGCCATGGACTAATAATAGTGCTCGTTTCATGTGAAGTCTATAAAAGTAGTATCGCAAAATATATCGTCAAACCTCGTTATAACAATCATGTTATAACAACATTTCATTATAACGATCTACATATTTTTTATTAGAATTGATTTTTCACGTTATATTTTACTTCTCTATAATAACATTTTATCTATTATAATAATCATATTCATATAGTAAATTTCAAGTACAAATATTTAAAATGATGTTTGCAGGCAAACATTACAAATATAACGAGATTTGGCTGTACATAAGTTTTTGTATTAACTTATAAAATTATTTGTATTTATTTAGACATAATAAAATGTAAAATAGCATTAAATGGATTAAAAATTCAAAAGACAGAAAGCCCCCATATCAAGGCTAAATAGTTAACAAAATTATTTTATTTATAAAAAGTTGAGATGTCTTCTTAAAATTACATATTGTATAATTAAAGCAAGCTAAGTTCGCTTTTAAAATTTTCTAAATTACAATTCATGTATTACTATCTACGTATTACTATCCTTAAATTCATTATAATTTATTTTAACTAATTCATATATTATTAATTTCTCCGCAAGCTAGTCATCCCTAAAAATTAAACAACACGACCCCTTGTGTTCAAGATATTTGGACATAAAGGAACATATCAAATATTTGCATTTAGTTTATGTTAAAAAAAGAAACCTCCTAGTGGAAGTGTTACGTGTGTTCTTGGAGGACTAAAAAAATAAAAATAAAAAGATAATGCGCAGATAGCTCTGTGCATGATTGGTGAGTCTGCTACTTAATTAGTTTAATTTATTCACTCATTTCAAATAAAATAAAATGTTGTACAAGCAAACTTCATATATTGCTAAATAGTAATAATTTGCTATGATATTAGAAAGTAGAAAGAGGCAAAGTTAGTGTTAGTGTAATATACCACAAGTACAATAAATTACAGTTGAAAATAAAATGACAAAAATGAATAAACAATTATTTAGGCTGAGGCACGGATATCTCGCTCTCTTTAAGGAGATTCAACCCACTGAGGCATAATCTACATTGATCCAACAATATCACTCTTGACTTGTCCCCTCCAGGATACAACAGCCCAACAACAATGTACAACTCAAACAACTTCGGATTAGTTGAAGAGTCCGAAGCTCCACAAAAGAACACCTTCCTTCAACATATAAATATTCTTTTTTGTATATAGTGAATATAGTTGAAGACTTAGAATATCATTCTTTGTCTCAACTCTCTCTTTCACTACAACACTAATCTCAATATAAACACAATAAAATACTACTCATCTTTTTCACTCTATATTTTTTGTTTTTTCTTATCTCACAACACAAAGGAAGACCACACTATTTATATATAGTTGATGAATTCTTCCTTGCAATGAATAGGAAGATAGTGGGTAGTAAATTTGCTAAATGAATGGCTCAAATGTTACATAAGTTACAAGACATAAAGATAGAATAATGAGTGAAATGAAGAGTTGGTGGTTACATAAGTTACTAAAAACTCATGACCACTTTCTTCCACAATTGATTAGAGTAAAGAGGTACAAATGTAATGTCCACCAATAGACATAACATGATATATAATGTGACGTATAATATATTTTTATTAATATTAAAATGTGTAACGACCTGGTTTCATCGTTAGAGAAAAACCAATGGGGAGAGAATTGGGGTCAGAAAACTTTTTGATAGTAACTTGGGATTTCCTAGCCTAGTCCAAATTTGGACGAAATCGGAGTCAGTAAGGTCTAGGGAAATCTGGTAGCAATAGGGTTATCTAATTATGATTTTAATCACATAAGTAGATGGCTAAGACGTTAAGGAACACGTACGACTTTACGGAATTAAATTCAGGCGAGTAGAACTCCCGAAAATGATCTTAGCGTGAACGGGTGGTTTTTGAATGTCAAGGGTTGAAGGTGTGTTGTGAAATGAGGGATTGGAATTCAAATTTCAGCATTCTATCTCCGTGCATGCCGCCATAGCGGGATGGCTGCCGCTGTAGCAGCATGGGTCCCACCGTAGCGGGACAAACGCGAATTAAGTCGAAAATAAAACCCCAAAAATATTTTATACTGCACTTTTCAAACTTGAGAGCTAAGGAACGAACCCAGTGCTTTTCTTGACTGTTTTACATCATTCTTGAGGCTAAAGGTAAGATTTTCACTCCCGAATCCGTTTTTAGATCCGTAGAACTTGGTTTCTTGGGTGATTATTGTTGGGGAAGGGTTTTTGGAACTGTTTGGATGGTGGAAAAAGCCCTAATTTGGGTATTAGGATCTTGGGTTGTGTAACATCTCGCAAATTGAAAGAACTAGAAAGAGCTAGAATTAGAAAGAGTGATTTTTGGAAATAATAAAAATCAGGAAAATTGGTTAAGTTAAGTTAAGTTTGAGTTTTTGGTCAACTTCAACAACCATAACTCCTAGCTCAGGATGACTTAGGTGTGTTTCCAGATATCGTAGGAAATATCTTGGAATAATCTTTCCAACGCCGGTGGGTTTGCGCGATTCCGAGTTCATATGAGTGAGTTATGCTCATGGAAGTTGAGTTGTTCAAATAAGAAAAGTCCAATCCGGATTTAAGAAGGGCATTATGGTCTTTTCACCACCCAATTAAGTTAATTCGTTCTTAGCAATTAAACTAGGGTCTAGACTGAATTGGTTCAGTTTAGACAATTGGAATTTACACTAGGGTTTTTGGAGAAAGAACGCAAGAGGAGAAAAGAGGAAAAGAGCAAGTTCGTCGTTCTTGAAGGTTTAGCTTGTGGATTTTGTCAAGGATTGGTCCTTAAAGAGGTATGTGAGTCTTTCATAGCGTTGGGTTCGTTCACCCACGCGCCAATCATGTTTATTTCAGCAAAGTTTGTTCTAGAAAGTTGAAAGTTGATGAATCTTGAATGGTGTTCTTGAAATTGACCTTTGTTCTTGAGTTAGGTTGAGATTGAGGAGTTCCTTGAGGTTAAAATGTTGTTTCCTTGAGTTGTTTGAGTTAGATTCTTGTGTATACACGCTGGGTATCTGAATCTAAAGAAAAATTGAGAAGAATAGTTGAGTTTGGGTGAATTGGGATTAGAAAACGAAAGAAGGAAAAAGTCGGGCAAATCTGGTACCCCAGGCCGCGTCGCGGACTTTCCCCTCAGTTTTGAAAAATTCATCCTCGCGGAGCGGAGTGGTCACAGACCTCTCTGCCTCAAAAGTTATTGCATAACCAAATATTTAAATGTGCCTCTGTGTCGCGGACTAGTTTCCAGGCAATGATTTCTTGATCATTTCTCATGTTTAGCTATCTAAAATCATTCATAAACATCATGCGATCTTTCCTATCACAAATCACAATCCTTGAATCCATAATTCAATTCAAGGAAAGTTAAGAGTCAAGTCAAGACAAGTTAAGAGTCAAATCAAGAGGAGTCAAGAGTCAAGTTAAGAGAAGTTCAAAAAGTTTTCCAAAAATCTTCTACAAATGTTTTAACTTTGTTTTAAGTTGAGTAAAGAGTAAAGTTTAAGGTCCATTTCTTCAAAAGAGTATATCGGGACTATGTATTCCCAAAGAGTAAATGTTTTCACATTTAAAGAAGAAAGGAAACCTTGATTTCCAAAAAAGCCTTTGAGCTAGTTTTCTGTAAAGAGTAAGAGTAAAGTTCATTCTTCAAAGATATTACGGGAACTAAGTATTCCCAAGAGTTAAAATGTTTTCACATTTGAGCGAGAAAGGAAACTGAGATTTCTAAAAGATCTTTTAAGCTAAGTTTTTGAGTAATTATCTCAAACCAAAGAAAGAGTTTTATTTTTACAAACATATGTGCTAAGTATATTTTGAGAGTAGTATTGAGCACCGATATGGGGATGAGTTTGAGTTCAAATAACTCACGTCTCCATAAACCATGTAGCCATCATGGGTAGTAAATGATCATACTTTTTAGATGACTCCTTAAGATACTTTTAGCATAGACTAGTGGATCCACTTAGTTAAGCGTTCTATATGACGACAAAATATAGGACAGTTCTGGCAGCGTGGGCAAGAAGATGTATCACCACTTAGGCTCATAGTGGTGGTTGTCGGTTAGAGAAACTCCCACATAAACTATATTACTTTATTATATGAGTAAAATTGAGTTTGTTATTGCATTTTCCTTAACGAACTAAGTTGTTTTTCTATTATTTTAAAAGCTTTCTATATATTGCATGTGCTTTATTGCTTTATATTGAGTTAAGTTATCCAGGAGTTGAGTAAAGCCAAGGTAAGTATTTCTTTAAGATTTTTTTCAAGCTTAAGTTATGTTTAGCATTCCAACCCGTATACTCGTACATTCAATGTAGTGATGCCAATTGGTCTGCATCTTATAATGATGCAGACGTAGGTAATCAGGATCAGCATCCAGCGCCTCGTTGATCCAGTTGAGCACTCAAAGTCAGTTGGTGAGCCTCCTAGCTTTCCAGAGGATCCTTTTTATTGTTTTCAGTGTTTTAATTCATTAAGATGTCGTGGGTCTTGTCCCGACGTCCATCTCAATTGTTTAGATGCTTCATAGATAGAGTTAGTGATGTTAGTTCATGAGTCTTTACTTTTCCTTTTCAGTTAAGTTGAGACTTGAGTTGCCACTTTGGCAGTGAATGTTATTATAATACATTCTAAGTTATATTTTGAGCAGTTCAGTTTACTTGTTTTAAAAGTATTTATCTTGAGTAAAGTCTTCCGCTGAGTAAGTAAGTCAGACCAAGGGTTCGCTTGGGGACATCAATGGTTTTCGAGTGCCTGTCACGCCCAGGGTGTAGTCTCGGGCGTGACAAATTTTGTATCAAAGCACAGAGTTCAACAGTCCTAGGGAGTCTATGAAGTCGTGTCTGTAGAGTCCTAGTTATCGGTGTGAAGCGCGCCACATCTATAATTAGAAGGCTGCAACATTTAGGAATTCATTCACTTCTTTCATACTCATTTCGTGCGATAGAGTGTATCTCTATAAAAGTCTATTTCTAACTCGTGCTTACACGTAACCGATTGTGAGTTGGATTGTTTTGAGAGTGCTTTCATGGGGAGTTTTTTTCCCGTGAGCTAAAATAAGCAAAGAGATGGTTGCCGACATGAGGAGTAGGATGAGTTATTCGTTGTTGGTAGCTGTAATGACCCTCCTGGTCATTTCTGTACCTTGCCTTATATGTGTCATTTAGAGCGTTCCTGTAGCGACCCCAAGTCATTTATGACTTGCTGGGACTGACAGTTCGGTCACCTGGTCGTTCGTTTGGTTATGGTGCGAGTTTTAGTGTTTTGGAGCTTATGAACCTTGAACGATTATTTTCAATAAAAAGTTCAAGAAGATGACCTCAGAATAAATTCTGACGGTTCCATCAGCTTTGGAATGGCCAAATTAGGATAGTAGCATAATTGGCACGAGTATCGAGGTCTTTGATGCGAATTTGGATCATTAGGCATTTTAGTCTTTAAAATTTGGCCTAAGGTTGACTTGGGTCAATATTCTTGGAAAACGCGCTTCGATGAAAATTCTCTCAAAGCGGTTAGCTCCAGAATGTTGAGCTTGGTCTAGAACGACCTTTCGTTCGACTCCCGAGGCCTCCAAACTCATTCCGTTTCCCTCGGTGGATTTTGGTTAAAATGGCTTCTGGAAGTAGGACCCACTTTTTATCGAGATGACCTCTAATGAAAATTTCAATTGCACCGTTGAGTTCGAAATATCAAATTAAGTAGGATAGCATATCTTGTTTTATTTTTATCGGGTTCCGAACGAATTCTGAGCACCCCGTCGGAGACTTTGAAGAATATAGCAACAGCTGAGATCTGGTGCAGCTCTTTAGCGACCAGATTTTGGGATTTTAACTACCATATTTGTGGGCTTTTTAGCGACCAGTGTCACCCTTATAAAACCCCAACTTAGCTTTGTTTTTCATTTCAAAATTGCGATACCTTGAGCTATAGAGGTCCCATTTGGGCTATTCAAGAGGCTAACTTGAGTGAATTTTCGAGGAGAACGCGTTAGTTTGGTTAGATTTCGTATTTAAAGCTTTGTTGGAGGTAAAAAGTTGTCTTTTAGCTGCTGTCATAGCTCATTTTCAAGCTCAATTTTTGGGAAATTTTAGAAGATCATTTCTTGGTCATTTTAGGTCCGAAGCTATTGATTTAAGAGCCTAGATTGTGGGATTTTTTGTGAGGATCATTGTGGTGTAATTGGTTTCAGCATCTGGACCCTCGTTTCTTGTATTTTCTTGTGAATAGCTGCTGCTATTGTTGTTCCATTTTAATGTGATTTGGGTTTTTTGTTGCATGTTCGTGTTGGGACTGTCTTGAGCCCTGGATTGTGTTCCAATTTGGAACACAAGTTTGTGGAGGTATTTAAGAGCCTATTTTGGGGTTAATTCCAAAATTTTCAGCACGGGTCTCATTTTCCCGTTTTGACCCCGAAATAAGTCCGTCTCTGTTTCTTGCAATTTTAGTGTCTAAACGACCGTAATAAAGTTGTGACTCTACTTTTGATAGCGTGGCAGCGTTTAGAGGCCGTTCGGGATGGAAAAGCTTCGGATGAGTGATTTTGAAGCACGCGTGATCGTCCTACAGGTAGGCTACGGCTTCCCTCCCCTAGATTGAGCTTGAGAATGTTGATGCATATTGATTATTTGGGATTTGGGTTGGGTAGTTATTGAATCATGCATAGGTGTTTAGAAATCATGTGTTCGGCCTATTTCAAGAATTATCGGGTAACTGTGAGCATGCTATGTGTTATTAATTGACCCTATTTTCTATATGGAGTGCTTGTATGCTTGATTACTGTGTATCTGAAGTATGTTGGGCCTTAGTTTAGGTTTGACTAGGGCTTGCCTTAGAAATGCATGATTCGGAACCGATAAGCCTTAGTTTTGTCCCGACGTCGCTTGGCCGACTTAGATCCCTGTAGACTGGTGTAGTAGACTTGAGTCTGATAGTTTGGGCCTTAGTTAGGCGATATGATTGCTCCAACGATAGTTATCCTTATTTTCCCCGACATCATGGCTTCATGAGTTACGTTGGCGACACTAGTTCTGCTTCGTGATTTGAATTTGATTTTTGATTTGGTTCTAATGACTTACATTGATTGGCTAAGTGTGGAAGGCGTTCCACGGACATTTATGAGAATGGATCGATTGGGACTCTTTCAGCAGCTACATTGGCACCTTTATAGAGCATCCGGTTTAAGGTCCGACCTCTATCGCCCAGATACTTAATAGAGCATCTGGTTAGAGGTCCGGCCTCAGTTGCTTGATACTTGTGATTGGTTACTTGGGTACTTTTGGCGAGCATTTGGTTCGAGGTCCGGCCTCCGTACTCTCAGATTCTACTAATTGGGGTTGAGATTCTAGTTCGATGTTCTCCGTTCTTGGGTTCTTATATGCATTTTTCTTTAGTTATAGTTACTCTGTGTACTCGTCGGGCTTATGGGGGTCTGTTCGAGTTTTTAATTAAATCTGCACATGAGTGTACCTTTTGGGCTTATGGGGGTCCAGTTAGGTATAATTAACTTATAGATTACTTTAGTTAGTTCTTTCTACACTCGTATGCATTCCATTGTTTACTTAGATTGTCGTTCTTGACCTATGTTTGTGTTATTCCTTCTTTTCATATTGCCTTTACCTTTCAAGTTCTGTCGACTTATGATGCCTACTGGGTACCTGTTGTTTTGGTACTCATGCTACGCTCTGCATCTGTTTCGTGATGCAGGTCCGAGCACCAGTGGCCAGCGTTGATCCAGTTTGGAGTAGTCTGATCCGGAGACGGGGGTAAGCACGCGGCGTTTTGTACTACTTCAGTCTTCATTTGTATAAATAGACTTGTCTTTTACCTTTCGAGACAATCCAGTCTCTATGGTCCACTTTTAGGACTTGTACTCGTTTTGTTAGTAGCTCTGTACTAGTGACTTCTAGATTCTGGGAGAGATCTTTATTGATATATTTATGTTTTGGTTTGCTTCTGCCTATTTATAGTGTTATCTTAAATTTTGCCTACTCTTGTTTAGTTTCTGCCCTCAGACCCATTAGTTGTTGTTCCGGGTTACGGGTTGACTTACCTACTGGTGGATTTATAGTAAGTGGCATCATGACTTGAGAAATCGGGTCATGACAGTTGCCTCGTCTGTCAAAGAAGGAATGTAATGCAGCCATGCTAATAGGTGACATGGGCATAGCAAGACTGATGATCCTTGTGCAACAAGTTGAGGAGGAAAAGCTGGGAGATATAGAAGAGTAATGCGAACCGGTCTTCTTTCCAACATAAGCAAAAAGGACCTGCTCCATCATCTGCTAGTACACCTACACCAAGGAACAAATGTGAGTACAATAGTCATAATTCTCATAACTTCAGAGCTAGACTTGCGCATTCGCAAGGTAATAAGGCACAATAGGGTACTAAGACTCTTGCATGTGCTAAGTGTGGTAGGAGCCACTCAGGGATGTGTCATGATGACTCTACTAGTTTCTCCAAGTGTGGCCAGAATGGTCATTTTATGAGAGACTGTCCTAAGAGCAGATAAAGTAATGGTAATGGGGGCAATATAGCCCAGTCTTCTTCAGTTACTCCACCAGATAGAGTTGCATCAAGATAAGCTACTTCAACGGCAGGCGGAGAAGGAAATCATCTTTATGCTATCGCTAGTAATCGAGAGCAAGAGGATTTGCCACATGTTGTCACTGGTATGATCCAAGTTTTCAATTTTGATGTTCTTCCTGAGCAACTTAGTGATCCCTTCAGTGCTTCTACACCTGATGGTGAGTCTATTCTAGTAGAATGAGTCTATCATGATTGTTCCATTTCCATCAATCACAAAAGTACCATGGCTGATTTAGTTGAGTTAAGCATGATAGATTTTGATGTCATTCTAGGTATGGACTAGCTTCATGCCTGTTATACATCAATAGATTGTAGAACTCGAGTAGTCAAGTTCCAGTTTCCAGTGAACCAATTATAGAGTTGAAGAGCAGTTTAGCCATGCCTAAGGGTCGTTTTATTTCGTACCTTAAGGCGTGAAAGTTAGTTTCCAAGGGTTGTGTCTATCACTTAGTCCGACTTAATGACTCTAGTGTTAACATACCTCTTATTTAGTCAGTTTCAATAGTAAGAGAGTTTCCAGAAGTCTTTCCAGATGATCTTTGTTGACACCGAATTTTGACCATCCACAATATAAATTAATCATTGAGCTTCTCCAATTTTCAAATGATTTAAAATTTTTAGTTTTATAAAAATTTCAAGAAAATAAAGTAAGTATAGTTTGCAAGTTGTCATAAATAGTTTCGTCATTTTTTAAATATAATTTTTAAATAATATATATGTTTTATATAATTATAAATATAATTAATGTATTTCATGAATATTCAAAAATTGTCTCAAAAAGATTTTATATTATATTAGTGATGATTATAATTTTGAATTAATGAGTTTCAGGAGATTCAAAATACTTCCAAGTTATTTAAAAAAAGAAGAAGGTAATTTTGTCATTTTAAATAATAAATATGTAAATTTTTACAATCACGTTATTTTATAAATGTTTGAAAATCATCACCAAAGATTTTACAATTTAGTTAAATATTTTATTAATTTACTTTAAGTTATAGTTATAATTTCGAGTTATTAGTTTATAATTGAGTTAATTATTTTATTTTATTGAGATTAAGAAGCTCGTTACTTAATTATGTTAATTCATCTTATTTAATTACTAGCCGAATTAACTAAAAGTATTCAATTTGGCTAGATCGTAATTCATTTGCCTAACCCTTTTATTGCAATTTTAGCCATTTAATTCCTCACCAACTCAATTTGCAAGAGCTCAATTTTGGGCTATATCCAATTTCATGTCCAACATTCCAGCAACACATGCCATTTTATTCAGCCCAAAGGGCATTTTCAGCATGTTAATTTGGCTTCTCCAATTCCCAGCAACAGCCCAGCCTCTCTTTTTCCAATCCCAGCAAGCCCACCCTTAATTTCCTTAATTCCCAGCCCATGTTTAATTCCCCCAACCCAGCCCAATTCCTCCCATCAGTAAAGAGACTCAAATGCTCAACATTAATTAACATCAATTCCTAAAACAACAGCAGTAGCTCATGATTTAATTGCTTGAATTCACGGTACAAACGACGCCTGCTCGATTTAACGCCTTCACAGAGGATACGGTGATAGATGGAAAAGCAACGAGCAAGTCAGGCAGTACTCTATTTTTTCTTGTTTTCTTCCTCACGTCTCTGTCCCGGCAGCAAACAGAAGCACTCGTCTGTCTCCATTTCCTTTTCTGGAATGGGGTTAAAAATCTTAGAAAAGTATGTTTGCCTCTAACGATGAAGAATATTTGAAGTTTGAATTTCGAATTTGAGCCTGGGTTTTGCCCGATTTTTCATCAGTTCCCTCTTTCTTTTCGGAACCCTATTCTCCTTTCTATATATTGCTCTTTGTCCACTGTAAGAAAAAAGGGAGGGAAATTGAGTGGAGAGAGATTTAGTTGGGAGAAATTATTGGAGATTTTTTAGTTGGCGATTTTAAACCGAGAAAGAGAAATAGCACCAAAAAATAGCTATAAAATATATACTAAGTACGTTCGAGAGAGGAAAGGAGGTAGCTAGTGTTGGTCTGAGTGTCGTTCTTCTTTCCCGTTTGCCATCGTTTCTCAACATTCGTGAGTCCGAGATTCTGCCCGAATCCTTTACTCATTGTTCATATTCAAGTTTTTGTGGTGGGAGGACTGTAGCCGCTGACTCGTTATTCTCGGTTCGCTGTCCGAAAAAAGGTAAACCCTTTCTTGGCTTTGTTTAATGCTCAGTGCTTCCATGTTGTTCCGTTCATGATGTGCTCTTTGCTATGTTTGTGTTCTGTTTATATGTTAATTTTATTTTAGTCTCTATATGTTAGGATTTGGTTAATGAATATTTGCTAGTACTATCTTTTCTCTCTATATGTGTTATCTGTATATACACTCTAATTTTTGGAGTAGTTTAGTGTTATTTGTTAGCATATCAGATCTCATTTTGCTCGACTATAAGCTTTCCATGGTCCAATTTCTTTCCGTCATATTTGCTTATTCCGATCATAGCTGAATGTAAAAAGATTAAGATTATTCAGTTGTTTGTAGTCATTGGTTTTAGTATTTCTCTCTTAGGCCATGATTCAAAATTTAGTCTTAAGTTACTCCTTTTTGCCTATATCTTTTCGATTCTTTCAGATTTTTTTTTTTACTTCCTTCTCTTTGTGTTCACCTGCCTTAATTTCATCCTAATGTGCAATATACAGTTCCTTGTGTGCTCTCGTGTGCTTTATTTTATTTACTTATTTACTTATTTATTTTAGCCGAGGATCTATTAAGAAATGAGAAATAATTTACCTTTGGGGCTTTCCTTTAGCATTTCCTAAAGAGTCAGACTCAGACGGGTGAAAGCTTTTAACTTATGTGTATCCTATTTCTTTAACTCGTTATCTTTAGATCCACGTTTGATTCGGTTGATATAGGTTTATCGTTTTAACTTGTTTGTTGCAGCTGCCTGCTTGTTTAAATGTGGTTTTTATTTATTTATTTATTTATTTTTATTTTCAAAATCCGATCAGTCTTGTCTCTATTTTAAAGTGAATCATTCGGTTAGTCTCTTGCATGTCAAAGTCAAGGTGTGATCAGTAGGACAATTTCATAGTTGACTGTCATAAACTTGAAGTATGTTAATCTGTTCTTGCACCGTATTTGAATTAGTTTGATGCTAAGTTCGCATATTCAAAATTCCATTATGTTAAGTTCTTCCTGTTTTATTAATTAGTAGTCTTTATATGATATGGATTCAACTTTAAGTATGATGTTTAAATTAGTGCATTTTTTCATATTCGGCAAAGGTTTTCTATGTTTAGTTAAAATAAGAGCTTGTTATTATCAATAGTCTTTGGTCGTCTCGCTCTGCTACGTGTGTCATCATCTCGAACTGTAGAAGCCCATAATGTATCGCTAAGTGTTTATTCCCATTGCTGTCACAACTTCTTTTTTGGAGGGCCCCAAACTGTATCGCTTTTAATTATTTGGCTCTAATATATTTTTAGATAATACAACATATGTCAAAATTTGGTTAATGTCTACACGGTTTCTTTTGTTAAAACTGAAGCTAAAAATAAATAAATAAATGAATAAATAATTATTATTTTAAAAAAAAATGATAATAATAAAATAAGTGGTAATAGTGAGATGAGTAATTTTCGTATTTGGGAGCTTGTTATTCTGAAAATGGACATACGTGTATGTAGGCGTGCATAAGTTTGTTAGTTAGAATTGCATATGATTATGGAATAAGCATGGTCTGTTGACTTTCCTTTATAGTAGAATAATAATGAGGTGTAGGGTACAACTTCTGCTTTGTTGAAAAAATACATATGACGTGAAGCACGATATTTAAGAAAGCTCATTGTGTTCTCATAATTATTTCCTGTCAATTGATCGCCATGTTATTTAACTTCAATTTATTCATTTTGGTTTAGTTGAAATATATTTGAGTGTGTGCCCTTGAAAGCATTATTGTTTCATAGTCGATGAATCTTGTTATCATTTAGAACTAAGGTTTGAAAGATCTTTTATTATTATTATTGGATACTAATTTTCGTTCTCTTCATTTGCATGTAAAATCTGTCCAAGTCCTCACGGACTGTATCTTTGCATTTCCAAGGGGGCCATGGAGGCCCCAAAATTCTTGTATCGAGTCACCCCTTTTTCGAGCTAAAGAATTGAAGAATAGGTTCCCAAAAATTTGACGAAAAGAAATTTGGAGTTGATACGAGATTTTACACACTAGTATACACCTAGTGTATACGAAAATGAGAAAATGGGCTTAAAGAGGCCCACCTTAATTCAAAAATTGTATTTTGTTATTTTGAGCCTAAACCCACTTATTTGCTATACTTGTTAGTTCTTAGGACAGGTGCAAGTGACTTAAATGTGCCAAAAGCCCAAAATGAAAATGGGTCCAAGTATTGGTCCAGGCGGACAAAAAACCAAACTTAGGCCCGAATCTCTTCCCCTCTTTATTTTATTGAGTTGCTGTGTTTGGTTAATATTTGCTATTAATCTTAAGGTCGAAAATATTCAAATCCCGGAATGACACCCATTTTTGAATTAATTACTTAACTAAATTACTCATCTTTCACTTAACTTAAAAAATAAATAAATAATAAATAAACAAGTTTATGAAATACTTCACTTAGATAATATTTCATTATTTTTTCTATTAAAATAGGTCTCAACTATAAAGTAGTTCACTTTCGCAATTCAAGATAAGTTAAAATATTTTAGCCAAATAATTAATTACCGGATAACCACATATTAGCGGGCATTTCGGGTGCTTTCAAACCCTTCCTGAAATGCTAATAAGAACCCCCGAACCCCCCTTAAATAGTTTTCAATAGATTTACTGTTTTAGTCTTTTGAAAACAATAGTTTTCTTGATTTTTCTTAAAAATTAAGTGGCGACTCTAAATCAGTCCAAATAATATTTTCCTAATAAAACAATCTTCTCGAAGTCCCTCCTGAGAGAGAAATAGATTTCGGTATAGATACTATTCCTGATACTCGTCATATCTCTT
>JAJOOR010016911.1:0-17561 GCA_036250505.1 Solanum acaule
ACTCTTTCTGACCCTCGGGATTGTTGCAAGCCTCCAAGGAAAAAGGTTAGTTTCTCCACATAAATGCTTACCAGATGTATACCTCAAGGGAATTTGCTCTATGCTTCTAATAATGGCTTTTGTTTTTCAATCCATTTTGGTAGCTCTCTGGAGAAGTCGTCATGGTAGATCGCGGCCATTGCAAATTCACAACGAAGGCTAATAATGCTGAAGCAGCAGGGGCTTCGGCAATCCTGATAGTAAATAATCAAAAAGGTAATTGGTGATTGATGAATATCCACGGACTATGAAATTATGACTATAAAGTATTTATACTATGTGGTGTAGTAATTGGATGTCTTCTGCAGCAATAATAAGTTAAAGACACTTGAAGTCTAAAGATAAAAAGTTTCTTATTTCTTCTCATTGTTCTCTTTCTGAGGGGGTTGTGTGGAGCTCTTACTGTTTTCTGTTGATTGAACACTGCCATACCTCACCGCTTGCAGTTGTTTTACGGGTGTCATTTCTCTTGCAGAACTCTACAAGATGGTTTGTGATCCTGGAGAAACTGACCTAGATATACACATACCTGCTGTTATGCTACCTCAGGATGCTGGAATAACGCTTAATAAAATGCTTTTAAATGGTTCATCAGGTAAGATTCTGAGTTTACACGCAGCTTAGATGAGAAAGTACTTGATATCAACAAGCTTAATGCAGGGATAATGCTGTTAAGTAATATACTCGGTTACGCCCCTAGGGCTGTGGTTCTATGATAAGGAACCAGAACTCTGTAGATTGGGCACACATCAGTGTTCAAACCCAGTAACTGCCACGAGGCCTGGCATGTAAGTAAGAGTGGGGTAGAGGGACATGCATGCCCATACTCTTCTGAGTTCCGTACCTGTGGACCAACTAGGCTTGTCCAACTAATCCACAATGAATCTCTCGGTTATAAGAAATTAACAATGACGCGCTTGATCAGAAAAATGCCGGTAAATGATATCTTTACGTGCAGATAGAAGTCAGGTGCTGAAATCATGGTTAATTTGGCCTGCAGTCATATGATAGGAAAAGTACTATTTTTCACAGTTAATCACCTTGTGCTCCTGCAACTTCGTGATTGTTACTCTGGGCTACGTAGTGTGTTTTTGTACTTCCAAAACTAAAATTTAACTCAGGTCATACTAATATTAAGTACTTACAAAGATTTTACATTCATAGAGATAATAAAAATGCCACTCTTTTTTTTTTTTGATAACAAGGGAAACCCGCAGCTGCTACCCTTTGGGTGCACACAGGGTAAAACCCCCGGTCCTATGCAATAGCTCGCAAACCACACAACAGAGGTAACCCGCACTAGGCAAGCCCGGTGCGACGAGCTTGACCCAGAAGCAAACCCTTGCTTTCGCTGGCAAGGGGTTTCAAACTTGAGACCTCCAACTGGAAGTCCCAAGCCCAAACCACTGGGCCACCCCCGAAGAGGTTTCGAAATGCCACTCTTTTATGGTGCACAATTTTGTCTAATACATGCTTATAGTACAAACACAATCTTAAAAGGAAAAATAAGCTTGAACGTTTCAGCTTCCACGGAAGATATGAGCTTGTCATGTAGATAGATCATAGAGTGCTATTTCAATGACTAACCGGTCACGTGTTGGAGTGCCTTGTGTAAACTGATGAACTGTGGAGGAACCTTAATAGTTGAGATGAGAAGTAATTTTCAAATATGATTGTGCTATTTATAGAAATAGAATGTGAGGGATTCAGCCCATAACTTATCGATACACAAAACAAGGTAAACAGACATGCAAAGGTGAGCAAATGATTATACACATCTCCAGATAGTACGTGCATGCAAGTTTATTGAGAGAAAGATTTGGATGTTCTTTTTATGCTTTGGGATAAATCTAGCTTAGAGCAATATCTTTTTTCTTTCTTTTTGCAATGCGTATATAATTATTTAGGTATCATAGAAAAGCATTCAACTAAGTTAATTGTTTTTAAAAGGCTTTCATAACAAATTATGAATTTGAAACTCTGGTGGTACTTTATCTTTGATACTGACAATTTTTTTCCGAATCTTTGCTCTTTTATTTAGTTACCGTGCAACTCTATTCTCCAAAACGACCAGTAGTGGACATTGCAGAAGTATTTTTGTGGCTGATGGCTGTTGGTACGATCTTGTGTGGTTCTTATTGGTCTGCTTGGAGTGCTAGAGAAGCAGCTATAGAGCAGGACAAGCTGTTGAAGGTTGTCCATCCTTAATTTAGTAGGAATCTTTGCTAGAGTATGCTGAGATACTTGCGGTTCAGTTTTGCATTGATTTTTCTATTTGTCTCTTCTTGTAGGATGCTTCAGAGAAAGAGCTTCCAAATTTTGGAACTGGTGATTCAAGCACCGTGATGGATATAAACATGATATCAGCAGTCTTATTTGTTGTTGTTGCTTCTTGCTTCTTGATTGTTTTGTATAAGTTAATGAGGTTCACATGGTTCTTTGAAATCTTAGTGGTTCTCTTCTGCATCGGTGGTGTGGAGGTGCGTGTTGTTGCTTTGATATGTTATTTATCATAAATGATGAATTTGCAATTACCTTCTTGAATACTTTAGCCCATAGACTTATGTTGGCAGATGATATACTTGTCCATATTTGAATGCCTTAGATAATTATAATGGGATAACACTTCAGGCAGGAAATTGGTGCACCTTGAGGGTACACATGTTTTCTTAAATATAAGTGTCCAGGATTAGGAGGAGCAATGTTGAAAATGTTATAACTTCTATGATGCGTATACAAGATATGATAAGCAACATTATTGTCTTATGCTAATTCTATCCCATGTGATAGCACAGCCTTGAAATTTGTACCCATAAAACCACTAGATAGTGTAAGGTTCATTCATGATTTTTATAATCTCTTCAGATAAAAAATATAAACTTATGATTAGTTAGTGTTCAGTAAGGTCCTTAAATCAGTTATTTGTAAATCTTTCAAAAATAAATAAATAAATTTTGCATACATATGAATGTATTGTCAACTTATTTCTTTTAGAGAAGCAGATTTCTAATTCTATTATATTTATATTGTTTATCTGTTCCTCTCTTTCTATGACCTTGTTCTGGCTTCCACAATCTGTTAAAACACTTGTTTCGGTTCCTTTCATGTGCAGGGGCTACAAACTTGCTTAGTTGCCTTGCTAGCAAGGTATGGTTTGTTCCACTTTAGTTGCATTATACATAGTGTAATTTGCTGCCTCTCTTTTTTTAATTTTTAAACAAGGTAAGGTAATAGTGTAATTTGCTGTCCCTGAACTTAGCATCATGCCTTTTGCATCTCTACATTTTTACTACACAATTAGGATGGACAAATGAGCTGTTTTAGTTGTTAAGGAATCCAGCTTTAAGTTGTGTGATGAGGGAAATTGCTAGCATTTTCTTAATTGGTAAATTCTTTTGTTGTATGAAAAAATCTTTAGATGTGACCCCTCATTTCAAGCATAAGCATAACCATATCAGAAGTGAAAAGTTATTTCGTCTTTCCAGCATCGGAAGTTCTGTTACCCAATGAATATCTAATTGTTTCATGTGCTTTGTTCTTTTTTCAGGTGGTTTAAGTGTACGGGAGAGTTATACATTAAAGTACCCATTTTTGGTGCAGTTTCTTATCTTACTTTGGCTGTTTCGCCATTCTGCATAACTTTTGCAGTGGTTTGGGCAGTGTACAGAAATTCTTCTTTTGGCTGGATAGGTCAAGACATACTTGTAAGGAACATTTCTTTCTGTTTCCTTTTTTAACAATATTTATATTTTTGTTTAAGTACTAGCTTATTTCATATCCCGTGCAAACATTTTTTTTCCTTACAAAAAAGTGTGTTGAAATTTTAGTGTTATGCATTATCAAGTTTATACACAAATATGACAGTTGTGATTGCTATAAACAAGAGATTTTACCACTGGATTGTCGTCCTTTTACTTTATTGTTTGATCACCAAAGTTGGATTTCGGCACCCTAAGATGTTTGACACCAATACGTTTACTGTTTTATTCCATACAACTTTCACAAATTTCAAATTCAAATATATTTAACACAGAGTGTATCCGATTTTCCATTGCTGTTACATGTGTAGGCTATGTTTATTTTACTGTTTGAGGTATATCAACTGATGATCTTTATTTTTTTTTTCATTTTGGATAGGGCATCGCACTTATAATTACAGTTCTGCAAATTGTGCGGATACCTAATCTCAAGGTAAACAATTTTACCAACCAAGAATTAAATGGAACGAGCTGTATTTCCTTGCATGAATATGTTCAGTTGATCTCATCTTGTAAATTATCTTATAGCCATGCCTGGTTTAAGTTGGTAACTTCTTTTTTACTTGTTATCCTAAGTTGTTTATTGTTTCTAGCGGCACAAAGAACATACACACACAGAAGCAAGCATTGTTATTACATTAACAAGATGTTTATCTTTCACCCACAGTTCAAGGATTGATACTAGAAATAGTGGGCAAGTTTGCTTATAAAAATCAACAAAAACTTTTTGAGAGATTTTCTTCTTCAGTTGTTAGAAGGTCACTGCTTCGGGTGTTTACTATCTTAAATGCTGCATATTGATGCTCACTCTACTGGCTTGTCTCTTTTACAGCACAGATTTTACAATGATCTTGTCATCTCATATAAAAATTAACTAGTATTAAATATCAGGTTGGTTCAGTTCTTTTGGGTTGTGCCTTCATCTACGACATATTTTGGGTATTTGCCTCTCAGAGTCTCTTCCATGAAAGTGTGATGATTGTGGTAGGTAATCACTTAAGTTCACTTGATGATAATGGGAGTTGTTTCTAGATATAAGTCAGTAAATTTGAATTTTCCATGTCTTTGAAGGTAGCTCGTGGTGATAAAAGTGGGGAGGATGGTATTCCAATGCTGCTGAAGATTCCACGACTATTTGATCCATGGGGTGGTTACAGCATTATTGGCTTTGGTGACATCCTATTGCCTGGTCTGCTAGTAGCATTTTCACTTAGGTCTGCACTTCCGATTTTAACCATACAAAGCTTTGAATTCGTTCATCACTTTAAATGCTGTCTATATGGTTTTGGTAAGTCGAGTGGATGAATATGGTTTTGCATTTAGGTTTGGGACTTGACTTGCTGCTAGAACAGTCTCCGGAAATGAGCTAACCTGTTTTCCTTCCGTAATTTAGTTATCTTGCTGTTATGACATTGAGTTATTACTTTGACATCATACAAAATTCATCATATCCACCTCAGTAGTACACACTACACACATCCAATATTTTTATAAAATAGAGAATATAGAGATCTCGAACCCTTTCTTCACCCTGCTCACATAGCAAATACACAACTTCAATATTTCGATAAAATGGACACTATAAGAGATCTCGGACACTGATTCCCGAAGTATTTGTTTATTTTTGGTCGTAAACGAAATTTGCTCCTTTGCAGGTATGATTGGCTTGCAAAGAAAAATCTTCGAGCTGGTTACTTCTTGTGGGCAATGATTGCATATGGATTAGGTACTTAACGATATCTTCTATAGATTAAGCCTATTGCTTAAGTTGGAGTGTTTTCTGTTCTACAAATTTGAACATATTCTCTTGAATACAATGCAGGTCTTCTTATTACATACGTAGCATTGAACTTAATGGATGGTCATGGCCAACCTGCACTTCTTTACATCGTCCCATTTACCCTCGGTAATTCTCATCATATACTACTTTTTAAGTCGTAATGTAACAATGTTTTAGGTGACCAAACACCGTAAATGACTCTCCCATGGAGACCATTTTCTTGGAAAATGACTTCCGTCATACCAAACACATTCCTAAATCTTCATGAACAAGGAGTTCCTAGTTTCACAATCACCGAACCGATCTATACACATCTTTGTGCAGGGACCTTTTTGATGCTGGGGAGAAAGAGAGGTGACCTGAAAATTCTTTGGACAAAGGGTGAACCAGAAAGGGTGTGTCCACATGTTTGTCTCGAATCAATCGAAGAATCGAATCGAGAAGGATAAGAGCAATCTTCCTCTTGTAATTATATCTATTATACTGACCTATGTATTATCTGTGCTATCAATCATTCCTCATTCTGGTATTATTTAGCTGTTTTAAGGCTTAGCAAAATCTTCAGTCAAGTACATACACATTTGATATGCCAGTTATTAATGTACAGGTGATTGATCAGCATTTGTCACTTTGGTTAAAAAAAAGTGTAGTTGCTGCTTAACTTTGATTATTGTCTCATATGATCTTTGCACTGTTTGAATATGACCTAGGTACACTAAGCTCCCGCTAGTCTCGGGGTCCGGGGAAGGACCGTACTACAAAAGTCTATTGTACGCAGTTTTATCCATCATTGCAAGAGGCTGTTTCCACGTGTTTGAATATGACAGTGTTTACACAAAATCAAAGCCATTTGACTTTAGTAACTGCAAATATTATAGTGTGAATACATCACTTCACGAAATGAAAGATGTTTGATATAAACGCATACACGTTTTTTCCCAAATGATCGCTCTCTGCGCGCACAAACATTTTGCGTTGAGGCAAGGTTTGGGAAGGATCACACTCCAAGGTTTTGAAAAATAATACATCCTAACTTAAATTTTGATAAATACATATAGATGAATAGTTAAGGTGCATGTAAGCTAGTTTATATATTACCGTTGTAAAAAAAATTGTTGATAGTAATTTTTTTTTTTTAGATTATCCCATAGTATATGAATTAAATTATTATAGCATAAAATCACCTTATATATGGGCGGTGCATATTTCATTTTCTTAAGGTTGCTTCAATAATCAAATAGGACCAAAAATATATGGAATATATTAATAATACCTAACATGATAAGTACCCCATATGAGAATAATATTGCACAATTATTAGCACGACTTTTTCTATTTATAGATACCAAAAAAATGAAGTCACAAACTCGTTTTTATTTAATATTGATTGAGACATGAATTAATATTGTATACACCTTAAGTGTTGGCAAGTAAATATTATATTATACCCCCAAAAAAGATGCTAATATTACCTTATCTTCAACATAATTAATTGCATCTCACAAATTAAACATATATGTATTTTGCCATTTCATTTTGCTTTTTCCATCAATACTACAAAAATAAAAATCAACGATTGATAAATTCTACGCTAACAACAACATCAAATCTAGTATGTATGTAGTTTTTTTTTTTTACGTAGATCTCGCCCATATTTTTATAGGATAGACTGTTTCTAACAGATACACGATTCTAGAAAAATATTTTCACAAATACATAGACAATTTTTATAACGAAACAAGAAAATTTGTCGCTAGTTCTATTTAGCAATAAATTATTGAAAAAAACTTGTTTGTTACGAGAAATTTAACAACAGATTAATGACGAAATTTATTGGCAAATTTTCAAATTTTTTTTTTTAAAGAAGGTATATTGTAGTCTTATCAAAGCACCAAATTCAAATAAGCCACGTCTTTAGCATTGACATTATAATATGGTTTCTTTTTTCAATTATTTTATTGTTAATAAAATTGGACCACAAATTTATGAAAATAAATGGGTCGGTTTGTTTAGGCGGCTATGCTGACCCATCATAGTAGAAATATTTACTAAGTATTATATTTGTGACATTTTTTGATGACACATGGCTTAAATTATATGGTTTGGACGGCTTATTATATGTCTACAAATTTAAAATATATTGCATTTTGTCTTTTGGCCAATTATACATTAGAGTTGAAGTCTAATAGTTGTAACTTTTTCTTGTTTAATTTATGTGGTATTTGAAATTCATTGATTTCTTTAATTTGAATTCGCGCCAGATAAACTTACTAAGAGGATAAAATAGTTTCTTGAAAGCAGAGACATAAACTGGGACAGGATTACTACTGGCTTGAAAGCGGCGTGACTCACTGTGATTGGAATCCGACTTCCTTGTGACCCGCTTACTTGCTTATGTTGTACCTCTTCCTTTGCTAACTCCGCCTGTATTTGAGCATGAACTAATCTATCACTTCCCTCCTATCTCTTAAAGCTTTTACACTTGACAGTTCCCCTGACCACCCGGAGTTCAATCATTTTTTTTAATTCTCAAAACTTGAACTAGTTAGAGAATTTTCTTATTCTTTAAAAAACTTTTACTTTACCTTTTCTCCTCCACACATACCTCACACCAAAACATTAAAAAGAACTCCAAGAGAGGAAAAAAGAGTTACATTTTATATATAAATATAAGATGAAGTAGTATAAACAAGTGAATGAGATTCACACCAAAACATTAAAAAGCATTCAAAGAGAAAAAAAAAGAGTTACTATACATTTTTTATATAATAATACATAAAAGTAGTATAAACAAGTGAATGAGAAATATTATTTGAAAAACCCTACCCATTTTAGTGGTGGATATTGAAAGCTTAAAATTACATTTTTATGTCAAGGAGATAACTTTCATAAAATTACATTTTATTTATTACTTTCTAATAAAAAATTTATAGACTTTTTTGTGTTTGTTTTTTTCGTTGTTTGTTTTGGGAGGCATTGATATAAGAGAAAATCAAAAGAGAATATATGCAAGATAATGGATAGGGCAAGACATAATAAAGGCTTGAAAATGCATGTGAGTAGGGCACAATGCCAATTAATCATCTTATAAGTATGAGTTGTATTAGACCATGATGTGCACTTCTCTTTTTGTGTGAGCAACATATATAAAGTTAAATCCAACACCATAAAAAATTTGGCCAAAAAAAAAAGAAAAAAGACAAATAGAATTGCCCCACAAGGTGTCACAAATGTTATTTTGGTAGAATATAATAAATATGGACCATATAGTAACTTTCTAAAAAGAGGTGTGGGTTATTTCTTGTGATTTTGGCCAATGCATTATCATAATTTTGAAGGGGATGACTTGATGCATTTATTTTCTTAGCAATTCCTACCTCATACACTCCAATGTGCTGTTTCACTTTATCTGTTTTTTTTTTATTATTCATTTTTTAAAAAGAACACAATTTTATATTTTCTTACTTATTTAATCTTAATATTTCATATTGCATATTTACGACACATAAAATTTTAAAAACATTTAAATTCTAAAATCTTTTTTTTTTAAAAAAATAAATAAATCACGTCTAACCAAAATCAAGACATGAAAATTTTAACAAATAAATAACATTTTATTTACTCACAAACGATTCCATCTTTCAACCTATCAATTGACAGAATATTTACATATATCTTCAACTAAAAAAAGTTTTTCTTTAGAAATAAAAAGAAAGAAAACAAACCATTAATAGAAATAAATTGAGTGATTAGTTTATGGGTAATTAGTCTTGTCATTTGGATAAGCACGTCCATAATATTCTACATTCATCTCTTTATTTATTTATTTATTTATGTGCAAAGCATATTGACAACAATTTCAAATAGGTGGGCCCCAATTTGATGTCACAGCAAGGAATGACATTGATGGATGATGGCCCATTAAGCTTAGCCCATCTTAGCCGTTGGGCCTTAGCCCATGTGCTTATTCAAATGTGCTGTCACTTTCCACAACGGTCACATAATAATTATTTTTTTACGAATAAAACGGCTACATATTTTTAGCCACTCGATTAGCTTCATATCACCAAGGAAAAATCAAAGACGGAATTTAAACTCGAACAACATAATATACACAAGCATGATTCTCAAACTTTGCACTATATGAGTAGCAAATGATTATTCACAGAGTTTCGAACCATGTCTTATAATAGTATTTCTAATTTTTATTTTATTTTACACAGTAACGTACGTCTCTTATCATATTTTTAAGTAGAATAGTTTAGTTCTAATCTCCTTCTTTTCATGCTATAGTAGCTTAATCCATGTAGTGATGGTTTGAAGCAGTGTTTTCAAAAATGTTTTTTGGTGCGAGTTTCAGTGCTGAGCGCACCAAAAACGCATCGAACGCAGATCCATAGGGCCAGTGGCGTAGCCACAGCCACCTCAGGGTGTCCAATTGGACACCATTCGTCGGAAAATTACGTTGTATATATATGTCAAATTATACATTTAAAGTTGGACACCTTTAACAAAAGCTATGCCTTTGGCGTAGTGGTAATTGGTGTCCGTTTGAATGATGGAGTTTCGGGTTTGAACCCCAAATATCACAATATAATATTTTATTTATTTAGTTACACCCCATTATTTTTGGACACCCTTAATAAAATTTCTGACTCCGCCACTGCATAGAACGCAAATCCTAAAATTCAAGGCGTAAGCTCCAAGTGTAAAAGTGTAAAGTTTGAAGCTGTGAAAAGTAAATTATGTGAACGTGAAATGCTTTGTACGTTAATTTATTTCATGTTTTGTGGCAATAATAAATACATAATATTAAGAGGTTTTCACTCCATTACGGCTAACAATTTTTAAATTTTGCTTAGCTGCCCACATTGTTACAACTATTTCAGAGATTAAGTGAATATAAGTTGGTCTGGACCAGCTAATCAAGTTCAAATTGTTTTTCAAATAATAATTGACACTGACACTCTGTAGAAGATAAGAATAACAAATAAACCATACAAATAATCTGTCAACATCTTCTCCACCTCTGCCCCTTTCCAGAACACTCTTCTATTTATCATATTTTAAAAACTAATATAGTTTCTCGTTCTTCGATTTATGTTTCAATACTATTATTTTTGTAGTAATAAAATTTTGTTTATATCTGTTGTGTTTTACTATTTGTTGTCTTTTATACATTCGTTACTTTTTATCTGAATTGTTTTAGACAGTGTTTTTTTGAAATTTTTAGTAGTTGTGTTGACTGCTTAAATTTTTATTTTATTAATGAGAATTCGATTTCTACCTTGTAATTTTCTCTCTATTTCTCACTTATTTATTCTTGATAAAACAAAAAAAAGATGCTCATTTTAAGTCGAGTGTCTATCGAAAATAATCTCTCTATTTCAAAAGTAGAAGTGAAATCTATGTATACTTTATCTTCTATTGACCCAATTTTAAGATGTTGTTTAAAAAATAATCTAAAAATTTATCAAAAACAACTTCTCTATCTATGAAACATAAGTGAAATCTGCTTATATACTCTACCCTCTATTGAATATTGACCCTAATTTGTGAAAATACATTGAATATATTATTGTCGTAGTACTGGAAAAAAAAAATATTAGACCAACACAATAATTAATCAGACCAATTTAATAAGTTTATCCCCACATTTTAGTTTAATTTATTTGTATTATAAAATGATTTCTCCACTATAAAACAACCACAACCCTATCTATTCTCAGTACCAAATTTGGTTCTTGAACTGACTACTCAGCACAAAGAAAGCAAAAAAAAAAAGCTTCAATCTTTTGTGAGAAAATGGCAGAAAACAAGGAAGAAGATGTTAAGCTTGGAGCTAACAAGTATAGGGAAACTCAACCATTAGGTACAGCAGCTCAAACAGACAAAGATTACAAAGAGCCACCACCAGCTCCATTGTTTGAACCAGGGGAGTTGTCATCATGGTCCTTTTACAGGGCTGGTATTGCAGAATTCATGGCAACTTTCTTGTTCTTGTACATCACAATCTTGACTGTTATGGGTCTTAAGAGATCTGATAGTTTATGTTCTTCAGTGGGTATTCAAGGGGTTGCTTGGGCTTTTGGTGGTATGATCTTTGCTTTGGTGTACTGTACTGCTGGTATCTCAGGTTTGTATTTTTGCCCCCCTTTTCATTCTTGATGCTAAAGTTTGTATCTTTACTTGTTTTACTTTAAAGTGTGACATTTCTTTTGAGTTTGTGTTCATTTATTGTGTACTGATTGCTTTTGTCAACTTGTTTTGTGGATTGTTGAGTATTTAGAAGATAAAGATTTGATTTTTTTCACTGGTTTAGAGGTTTGAAACATGTTAACTGGTTTATTTTCTGTGTCTTGATTTTTTTGAGTTGATTCCCTTTATTTTTCCCTTCTTTTTGCTCATGATATTTGAGCTTGTGTCCACTTGAGTATAGTCAATTAAAAGATTCATTTTTCACTGTTTTAGAGGTTCAAAAACATGTTACTGGTTTGATTTCTGTGTCTGAGGTACAAAAATGGAGTTTGATGAAGCTTGTTCCTTTACCTTTTTACTGTAAAAATATGACCTATTCTCTTTATGTTCCTCTCTTTTGCTCTGTATGTTTGAGCTTTGGTGTACTTATTTCGTATCTTATACTTTTATCAACTAATTTTATGGATCCTTGAGTATAGTCTTTGCCTTGCTGAATCTTGTTACTTTACCCTTTTTATACTGAAAGTATAACCCTATGTGGCTTATTTCTTTGTTTGCTTACTTTTGATCACCATAGTTGAGCTTTTAGTTACCTGCTTTGTACCACCATACTTTTTCAACTAATTTGACGGGATCTTGAGTATACTTCACATAAAGGTTTAGTTTTTTCCTGTTTTGAAGTTCAAAGCATGTTAAATTTTTTGAAAAATGAATCTTTTCCTTCTTTGAATTTGGTTTTGCACATATATGAGGGTTTGCTTGTTTTTCTCGAATGCTAAATTCTGTGTGTTTTGATATCAAACAGGAGGACACATCAACCCAGCAGTGACCTTTGGTCTTTTTTTGGCAAGGAAATTGTCCTTGACCAGGGCTGTTTTCTACATAGTGATGCAGTGCCTTGGTGCAATCTGTGGTGCTGGTGTTGTGAAGGGCTTCATGGTAAAACCATACCAAAGATTTGGTGGTGGTGCTAATGTTGTTAACCCTGGATACACCAAAGGATCAGGCCTTGGTGCTGAGATTATTGGCACCTTTGTCCTTGTTTACACTGTTTTCTCTGCCACTGATGCCAAAAGAAGTGCCAGAGACTCACATGTTCCTGTAAGTGTTTCCTCTTGTAGTTTCATTGCTTCTTTGTGATATCAAGTTGCTTATCAGGGATATTTACATGTTAGTTCTAAGCTGGTGTCTGTCCATAGATTTTGGAAGCAGTTTTTGAAAAATTGTCAAGATATAGGTGACTTTACATTACATAGTTTGACGAGAAGTGAAAAGGGACAAGTAAAAATGAACGCAGGGTATCAAACAACCAACTTGTTACCTTACATAGTTTGACGAGACGTGAAATGTGACAAGTAAAAGTGAACGGAGAGGGTATTAAACAACCAACTTGTTAAATTACACTAGTAGGGTAAAAGTTCATTATACTGTTTAATGTATGTTAAAAGTTGTATTCTTGTAAGACAAGTGGTCTTACTTTTTGGTAAGTTGGGCAAAAATGTTGTTCATGCTAGCATGTGGCATGTCTGGTTTTGTGAGCAAGTCCTTTTAGTTGGTGTAGGGTTATGTTGTGGACCTAATTGAGTTAGGCTAAAGATAGTGATGTTCATGTGATAAGTTACTGTAACTATGGCTTTTTGTAATGGAGTGATTCACCATGTCAGAATGTTGTGGTCTGTCTCCGATCCATAACACCAAATTTTATACTAAAATCGTGTGTGCAATGCGCTACACTGATTGTTTGATATAATATTACATAAAAAATAATTTGGTTCATTAGGGAGTTAATATGTTGAGTATAAAGTGTTATTATATAAAGATAATTTAATTGAGAAATTTGATGTAATACTATTCACACTATTGTAGTGTGTGACACTATTCATCAACGCCAATTTTATATTGAATGATTATATAAGAATAAAAATATGAAGTAAAAATAATAATTTAATATTGAAAAGAGAGAAGAATATAAAAAGTTAGTGGAGTGTATTTAGAGTTGGTTTACACTAAGATGGTATCAACACCATTTTCACCCTAAAATGGTGGAAATCATCTCCTATTCGTTACACTATCCCTCGAAACCATAAGCTGTTGATATACGGCGTAGATCCGGATGATTGATGGAAGAAACACCAAACATTTTTATACCAAAATGGATTTAAGTCTAAAAGGGTTAGACAAAATTATATGTATATACACAACTTTATACATGTTGACAAAATTATTGGCCACTCTTAGCTCACTACAACTATTAGTATATGTAAGTTAAATTCTTGAAGACATCATTCTGAAAATATGCATGTTTATTTTAGATTTTGGCACCACTTCCCATTGGATTCGCGGTGTTCTTAGTTCATTTGGCCACCATCCCCATCACCGGAACTGGCATCAACCCTGCCAGGAGTCTTGGAGCTGCTATCATCTTCAACGACGAGCATGCATGGAGTGACCACGTAAGAAAAACATCTTTCATCCTTTCAAACTGACTCAAACACCACGGTTACTTGAACCAAAAAAGGAGCTTAAGTTAACAATGGTTTTTTGTTTCTTTTGTTGATTTTGAACAGTGGATCTTTTGGGTTGGACCAATGATTGGAGCTGCTCTTGCTGCTGTTTACCACCAGATAATTATCAGAGCTATGCCATTCCACAGGTCTTCTTAAGTTATCTGTCTTTAAACAATGGATTCTCAAGACTCAAAAGTGTACTCTTTTTCTTCTTTTTTGGGGTTAAATTTTTAAGTTTCTCCTTCTGATGTATTTGTAATATGGATCTTCCTTCTGTTAAGATGTTCTATTATGTGTGTAAATTATCAGGTTATGATAATGTAATGTACCTTATCAATGAAGGTTCTTTATATCTTATACTCCCTCTGTCTCAATTTGTTTATCTGGTTTAGATTTTGTACTAGTTAAGCAAATTGACGGTGGCTATAGATACATACTAGAAAGAAAAACAAGACAAATAAATTGATATGAGAGTTTTAATAGTACTCTTTCACCCCCACCCCCACCCCTGGATGTAGCCATTATGTGGCAAGAGAGTAGGTAAATAGGTAAAGCTAGCCAAGTAGAACAATGATCTACGTCCGTATTGCTCTTGTGATCCAGATCAAATGGTTATTGAAAGCGTTAAAAAAGATAATAGTTACAAAGTGGTTATTACTTGTTGGTTTTTTCACTAATGTTGCTCCCCAGTATACACGCAAGTGTACGTGGTCGCGCAAGTAATATAGATTCTTTAAGAAATGAGTTATCGTTTCCAAGGGACTTATGATCAATTTATATTCACTTAATTCTACAACTAAAAGTAAAAAGTAATATTTTCAAGAGTTGATGATTTATTGTTTATCTACTAATAATTATGCACTAATTGAAAATAAACTAATTGTGAACGACTTTGATATAATGTTTGATTCTCATCATTAATGTTTTTCGGAATACCTAAACCTAATTCTCCTCATCCTAGATTCATTTTTCTGCGCTGTCGTAGAACTCTTTCAGGTTCGTTATAAGGTTCAACAAGTTCTCCTTTCCTAGCCATACCTGAAAGTCAAGTGCCTGCAATAAACAAGCTAAGATCAAGTAATTAATATCTAAATATTTTAAGTGTAGACTTGAGAAGATTGAATATAAATCAATTTCTAAGTCTCCGGCAGCGGCGTCAAAAACTTGTTGCTCCCCAGTATACACGCAAGTGTACATGGTCGCGCAAGTAATATAAATTCTTTAAGAAACGAGTTATCGTTCCCAAGGGACTTATGATCAATTTATATTCACTTAATTCTACAACTAAAAGTAAAAAGTAATCTTTTCAAGAGTTGATGATTTATTGTTTATCTACTAATAATTATGCACTAATTGAAAATAACTAATTGTGAACGACTTTGATATAATGTTTCAAGCAAGTTTAAAGCAATTCCAGGGCTACAACATATACTGAATATCATGTATCATATTCTTGGCTTAGAACTAATTTCAGTTGTCAAGTTATTGGTTTATAGGGTTAATTATATGAGTCGAGCTATACACCTCTCGTCGCCTACCCCAATTAGCTACCTAACTATATCGTTGAGCGGGGATAAATAGATTAATTGGCGAGCATTTATATATCATCATATTTCGTAACCAAGCGAGTTGTTCGTCCGGGCGTCACTCCTGAACACAAATCACCTCGACTTAACGGGTCGATCAAACTCTCTATATCCTCTGGTCTATGTAACCTCTCCTCTCCCGATTTTAAGGTTAAACAATAGATTTATCTCTAGATGGCCAGTCAAGAAATACTAAAACAAGAATATAGAAGTAACTTATAATGACAACCAATAATTAATTCATAAACCTTAAATATTCAACATTCCATTCGTAGCTACAGCCCCAGAACTAGGGTGTTTAGCTACTCATGCTATTAGAAAACAAGAAAATACAATAGTTCATGCAATTTTTGAAAAATAAAAGAGTTAAAGGATTAAAACCTATTACAAACTTGAAGTCTTGCTCTTGCACACTAACTTAAAAGTCGAACCCCTTCTAACGAACCCTAAGGGTCTATTTATAATAATTAGAAAAACTAAGACCCAATCCTAAAACAATAAGGAGTCCTATTTAGTTGTATTTTTGCTGGAAAAGTCAGGAGCAAGGTGGTGCGCCGCACCTGGAAAGCGCCTCAGAACTTTTAAGGTTAGCGCGGCACGCATAGTAGAACGCCAAGAAGGTGCTTCTGATCTTTCAACGTTGGCACGTAGCAGAGCGCCAAGAAGGTGCCTCTGATCTTTCAAGCCTGGCGCGACGCGTCTCGCCATACGCCAGGCCCAAGTGCTTCCATACTTAGTCTATTCTTCGCACGCCTTCGCATCTCTTTTCTTCCATTCGACTCCAAGCTCCTTGAAAGTTCCTGCAACAACAAATCATGCGTGTAAGTGCACACTTATCACAAGTATAACAAAAATTAAGCTAATGACTAGAGCTCATCCTTCAATCTAATCGACTAATGGGAAAACATTGACAACTTAGGCATATTTATATGCCTAAGATCAACTAACTAGGCAAATTTAAGTCTTGTTCAATGGACGAGAGTGAGTTGTTCGGATGGTAAGTACCCCTCACTTTCAACTCGAATGTTGCGAGTTCGAGTCACCAAGGGAGCAAAAAGGGGTGGGAGCTCCTAGGGAGGGTAAAAAATATAATAATAATAATAAAAAAAAAAGTCTTGTTCAATGTTTTGGTAATAGAAGAATATGAAATCATAACATATCTATATTAATAAAAGATAACATGAACACATAAAATAGTAGTCTTAAAGTATATGAAAAATAAAAATGGTCTAGTTAACTAGTAATTATTTCAAAGATGATATATCTTTCTTTATTTGATTTTGCCATTCAAAGTATTTTTGAATTTGATTTCTTAATTAATTCGAATCCCATTGGTTAATATACGAACTTCAAAATTTTAGTTAAGAATAAAAAAATATCATTAATAATCTATCTATATATAAAAGGAGAAGAAAAAATGACACATGTCAACACCATAAATTTTCAGTATTTTAAATAATTAATAATCAATAATTAAATAAATAAATATAGACACATGTCAATAATTAGAATTAGAACGACACATGTCAATAATTAGAATTAGAACGACACATGTCAACACCACAAAAATAAAATACAAATACATAAATAAATTTTTTAACTATCTTTCCACAACCTCCTTATTTATAGCAAAAAAATGTAGATGATAATAATAATAAATTTTCAATTTTTTAAAAATCATTTCATTAAATAG
>JAJOOR010016912.1:0-17715 GCA_036250505.1 Solanum acaule
CCCCCCCCCCCCCCCCCCCCCCCCCAATGAGCCTTGTGCCTATGATTAAAAGAGAATACATAGTAATAAGAGTGGATGGATTTCAACTCTCTCACCACAAATCATATTAATAAAAATAGATAAAAGTTCATATAATTTAATGCTTATTTATCATTGAATATTCAATAAAATGTAGTAAAAAAGAGTACGTAATATTTTGATTAAGATATGTGTTTAGTTTCTTAAGGAAATGCGTTTGTTTGCTATTAAAAAGAATTAATTTTATTCTTATAATTGTTGTAACTAAGATATTAATAATAATTTAATTTATCATTTTATATGCTATCATGCATAAAATAACATTAAAATCCTGCTCAACTGTACTAAACTAGACAGTGGAGCCCGTGCTAGCACGGGCCCAATATATATTACTTTTTCTCTATTAATTTATGTGATTATAGATGAAATTTGGAGAGTCGTCTTAATTTTTAAATATTTAAATTTGTTAGTTAACGCAAATTATATTAATGTTAATGTCATTTTTAAATAATATTTGTTATTTTCTCTATTTAACTTTATGCGACATAGACATAATTTTGAAAGTCAACCTAATGTTTTATACGTCTTCTAAATATCTTAAGTTTGTTCATTATTGTGATTTATAGTAGTATAACTTGCATAAATTCCATAGTATAAAATCTAAATTACCTTCTATCCCTATTCTTTTTCTAATTACATTAATCCCATGTTCTTTAGGCATTTCGGATACATAATTAAGGATCCGGATACATTATAGTTGGTACATTATGTTTCAATTTGTTGCACTTATTAAGGGGAAAAAAAGCTGAAAATCAAATTAAGATCTCATAGTATCCATCTATTGCATTAATTAAGGGGGAAAAAAAAACTGAATATCAAATTAAAATCCCATAAATTGTGCTATTCCATTCCAAATTATTGTCAAGAATTCAATCATATAGTGTAACAAACCAAAAAATTCAAAAAATAAATTTCTTCTTCTTGTTCATCGTTCTCTGTTTCATAAATTTTTTTGATAAGCGAGGTGAGTTATGAAGGATATAAAAGTGATGGAATTGTTGTTTGGATAAACGATTTCTTTTGTGAATCTTCAATTTCATCGAAGATCCTTTCAATTTTGATTCAAGATTGTCGAAAATTTTGAGATTCAAATTTCTTCTCCAGTTCATTGAAGATCTTTTCAGTTTTGATTCAAAATTGTTGAAAATTTTGAGTTTCAAAAATTATTTTCCTAGTTCATTGAAGATCCTTTCAATGTTGATTCAAAATTATCGAATTTTTTGAGAAGATACATCATGAAGATCTTTTCAATTTAAATTGATAAGTGTTATATTTCTACTAGATACATTAAATAAGAAAGTGTTGCCCATAAGATTTTAGGTTTGAGATCGGTACATTATTGTTTGGTAATTGTTATGAATCGGATACATAGTATGTATTCGAATTTACATTTCATGCATAAAAAATTAGTGCATGATATATTATTATTTATGTATCTTATTTTTTTTGAGAAATACTATATTTTATTTTTGTAAAAAAACATTATACATGTAATCGTTCCAAATAACATATTTTTTGGTGTGTGATACATAACACAAAGTTTATGTATCACACATATGATTTGGTACTATGTACGGATACATATCTTTCTAAATTTGAATTAGGTAAAAGATACATAACCACACCTAGATACATGATAAATGATACATTTTGTCGAAGTTTTGTATCAAGTATCAAAACTAATTAGGGCTATGTATCCAAACTAATATTTGAACACGATACACTGTGCATGATAAAATTATAATGTATCGTAGTGTTGAAACAAAGACACTAGATACATTAAAATTCTAGTTAATGTATCCCAACCTATAGCCGTAAGATAATTGTGGAGAGATTTATGGCTTGAAAAAGGGAGAAAAAATCGCGGAAATTATGTATCTGGCAATTTTTTATTTAAATTTATTGTTTCTATAATTGAGTTATTACTACTGTAATGATCAAACATTATTATGAGTAATAAAAATAATTTATTACACATATAATTGCAAAAACTAGTGACCTATTTTTGGTGCTATAGGCTTAGCTGCATCCACCTTGTATTCCCAAAAAAGTGGTATGACTAACAAGTTAATTGATGCAACTAATAAAAAATCAGCCTAAAGTTAATTAAAGAAGTATTTTGAACAAACCCATTTAGCCGTATAGGATTACATTAAAGAGGAAATACTCCTCTTTTAATTCAATCTTTACTATTATTGGACGTGATTAGTATGGATAAAATATGAAAAAGAAACGAGGACTGTGTCTGGTATTATGGAAAACATTTTCGTAAAATATTTTTAATTTTTTTTTTTATGTTTGGTTAGTTTAAATTTCTTAATTTTTTTTTTATGTTTTGTTAGTTTAAACTTTTTGAAAATCAAATTTGGATATTGATTTTGTAACTGCTTAGAATTTGGAAGTGAATTATGGAGAGAAAATAGGAGTGAAAAAGGGAGTGGTGATTGTGGGATTGGCTGATGACTTTTATGTATCCGGTAGTGTTTAGAATTAGGAGAAAGAAGGGATTTAAGTAATATTTTAAAAAGGTAGGGAAGAATAGAGAATAACGAAATTAAACTTGTGTATATAAGTAATTTATCCTTTACAGTATCGTTTATGTGATTTTTAAATACTATATGTCATCTTCCTCTTTTCCAATTTATGTGACACTAATAGAATTTGAAAGCCAAACATTCTTTTTATATATCTTTTAAATATTTGAAGGTGCTAATTATTATTTATAGTATCTCTTACGTAATTTTCAAATAATATATATTATTTTCTTTTGTCCCAATTTATGTAGCACAAATAAAATTTCAAGAGTTAGGCAAATTATTTTTTAATATATTTTTGAAAATATTTCAAGATATTAGTTATTGAGATTTATAGTACTTTTTAAATCATTTTCAAATAATACATATTATATTATTTGTTCCAATTTATGTGGCACTGATAGAATTCTAAAAGTCAAATAATTTTTTATGTATTTTTTTATCATTGTGATTTATAATAATTTTACGTAATTTTTAAATATACAAAAACTCAAAAAACAAGACAACGAATTAAAACGAAGGAACCACGGAGTAACTAAAATGACCCTACATGCCAAAACATGCATATTGACCTACTCACAAAATGAAATAATATTTTGATACATTTTATATATAACTTTATTTAAATTATAAAATTTAATTATTATTTTCTATTTTTTTAAGCTAGTGTTAAATCCAAATTAGGAGGGGGACAACATATGAAATACTCCATAATAATTTACTTACAATTTTGCTTACAAATTAACAAAGAAACCATTAGAAGAACAACAACGGATGAAGTCCACGTGGTTGTTTCAGCGGCAATATCTATGAAATGCTAAGTGAGAATCTGGTGATGTCTGATGAGCTAAGCAAAGGAGAATATGGTCAAGTCCATCTTTTCCCCTAATATATATATTGCTGCTACAGTGAGATAACTTTTCAGCCAATAATATTGTTTCAATTCTACATGAATTACTGAAACACCCTCCAAAGTGCCAAAGCAGGCATGTTGAAACTGCATCTTCTAATATATATAAAAGAAATATTACTTCAATGGGAAAAGATATTACACTTTGGGTGTGTTTGATATGGAGGAATTTTTTCCAATTTTTTCATGTTTGGTTGACTTAAATGTTTGAAAAATATTTTTCAAATCAACATATTTTCTTCAAATTTAAGGAAAATGACTTTCCTTCCAAAATCAAGGAAAACTCTACTTCATCATTTCATTTTTTTTCTTACAATATCCATACCCTGTACCCGACCCTCCTCATTCAAAAAAAATTAAAAAATTTCAATTCTCTTATTTTTTTAAATTTCAAATATACTTTTATCCCTATCACCAACGACCAAACCCCCCCGTCAAACAACCAAAAAAAATTTAAAAATATTTTTGAAAAAATGTTTCAAATTTTAATTTTTTTTTAACCTCACCTAACCCCTTCTCTCTACCTTGCCAAAAAAATTACTTTTGAAAAAGATTTCAAAATTATTTTTAAAATTTTTTTACGCTAATCCCCCGCCCCGCCCACGCCACCCCGTCAATATTTTTTTTTTTTGGAAAACATTTCAAATTTAAAAGATTTTCATTTTTACGCCACCCCCTATCCCCCCCCCCCCGGGTCACCCCACCAAGGCCATTTCCGTCAATTTTTTTATTTTTAAAAAAATATTTTAGGAAAATATTTCAAATTTAAAAAAATTTCTTTTTTATGTCACCCCCTACCCCTCCACCCTGGCCATTCCCGTCAAAATTAGTTTTTAAGAAAAAAATATTTTTGGAAAATGTTTCAAATTTAAAAAACTTTCATTTTTTAAGCCATCCTTACCCCCCACCCCCCCGGGCACCCCATAAAAAAATGTTTTTGAAAAATATTTTAAGTTTTAAAATATTTCATTTTTATGCCATCCCCACACCTCGTGACCTCGTCAATTTTTTTTTAAAAAAAAATTGTTTTTGAAAAAACAATAATTCTAGTTCAGGTCCTGGGTCAAATCTCAAGGTCGAATTTTGGAACAATCATCGGGCTCTTGTCCTAGTTTGGGTGTCGGGATCGGTTCCTAAATCTATTATCGGGGTTGATTTTCGGATCAGAAATTATTTTCCTTAAAAATATTTTTTAGTCTCAAGCTAAAAATAAAAAATATTTTCTGAAAAATATTTTTCATTCACCAACCAAACATTAAAAAGTATTTTTCAGAAAATATTTTCTACTCACCAACCAAACATGAGAAAATAAGTTAGAAATCCACTTGTTTTCCAACAAAACATTTTCCTTCGTACCAAACACACCCTTTGTTTGAACGGTTGTTACATATTATTTCATAATGTATTGTATTATATTGTATTGGATTCTATCGTATTGTATTGTTTAAATGAACACAATGTTTGAATAAATTGTTTGAACACATTCATAATTTGAATGATAAACCTACGAGAAAAGTAAGGTACCAAGTAGATTTACTATGAAAAAGTACGATAAAATATAAAACATAATTATTAAATAATAAATAAAGACAAAATGAGAAGAAAATATTAAGATAACGACACGATCACATCAAATCAATCGTTACATAAAATGGGATCTTTTCATCGTTACATAACAATAAATTTAAACAATACGATGTAATAAAATTTAAATAACGATCCGTCCATCATAATATACATCATATTTAAACTAATAATACAATACGAGACTGCGTTACTCCTGAAATATACACATACAAGTGAAATTCATATATAAATACAAACTAAACTTGTAGAAACTTCTTGAATTTGTAACTTAAAAAAATATTCCCAATCCAAATATTGTCCAAATCATATAAACAAGGATACTGATTACTCTAATTTCATTCCCCTTCTCCTCTTTGTCAAGGATTTAGAAACTAACGAGAGACCTGAATCTCTCTCTATCTTTGAAAAATGGCAGCTTCGGCTCCTCTTTCTCACACTTTCTGCACACTTCGATTGTCTTCTTCTTCTTCTAAAGCACCAAGAACCTCAATTCCTCTTTTTGCTCAATGTTCTCAATGCACCCATCACAATTTCTCTCTCAACAAACAATGTGAAACCACTAAATTTGCTCTATCTAGATGGAATCCAATAATAGTGAACCATACCAGACGTTCCTCGGCGAAAACCTGCCTCTCATTCCAAGACTCTGCTCCGGAAGTAATTTCTCTTTCTCAAAATCTTCTAATTTGATGTTTTATTGCAATTTTATGGTTTTGGGGTAATTGGGTTTCCATGGGAAGATTTATATTCATATTTTGTTAACTATTTGTAGTCTTAGTGTGAATTCAAGGTCAAGTATGGGAAATTAGCAAGTTTCATCACCTCCTTTTGTATGGCTGAAAACAGTTTTGAGACCTTTTTTTTGTTGTGAAAACCCATAGTTTATCCCTTTTTAATGTTTTTGATACTGTAGAGATTAAGTTATCTTGTATTGGTAGATTATTACTAGAGCCAAGTTCTTTATAAAGTGTTGGTAACTGTTAATTTTAAGGTTGGTCTTCTCCTTGTGTGTGCTGATTTCCTAAGCAGGTGTGTAATGATGTAAATATTCTTAGGTGTGTGTATAAATTGGGAAAATTAATAGGAAGGAGGAAGGTTAGGTTGATAGTGTTTCTGAGCAAACTACGTTTTGAAATGGTTGATTTATTGATATATTGATTTGGGAAATTGTAGAAGGCGAGCTGGTTATTGAGTAGGGGACGCATATTGTAGGAGGACTATTGCAAAGTAGAGTGCAAATAGGTCGTCTTGTAGTTGTTGACTAGATGATCAGTGTTTTACTTGTGAGTTCCTCCTGCAAAGTACTTGCTGGTCCTTGGATTTGTTGCTTATGGATTTTAATTGTGTTTAATGGTGGGTAAAGGCCGGTTATGTTGTTTTAAATCCTTTAATTTTCCAATGTTCATAGAACCAATAGGCATAATACATATATTGGACCCTAAACTTGGCTTCAAATTTTAACTTTGACCTCAAACTTTCATAGTGCACAAACAAACACTTTAACTATCCAACTTTTAAATAAATAAACGCGTGAGTCTTACCTGACAAAACGCGTGATGTGCACTTATTCTGCGCGCGTTAGGAGTAATTTTCGAGGCCCACAACGGTTAAAAAATGCTGAAATGACAACTATACCCTTAATGAATCCCTTTTATATATATCATTATATTTTCAAATCAAAATCTCATTTTTTTCCTCCTCTTTCAAACCAAGATTTTTCCCTTTGATTCACCAGATTTTGGTTGTTTACCCTAGCTAGGGTTTTGAACTTTTGAGAGACAATCGGGTGAAATGAATTTGTTTTTACCTTTACCCTTGTATATAAATTGAAATTAATTTTGATTTTTTTTAGTTCTAAAATCGACGTGTAAAATATTTAATTAGTTGGCAGCCATTGAGTGGCTCACTAATACACGTTGGAGCGTTTGCATTTCACGCTCTTTGGCTGCAAAAATCGCGTGTTTATTTATTTAAAAGTTGGATAGTTAAAGTGCCTGTTTGTGCACTATGAAAGTTGGAGGTCAAAGTTAAAATTTGAAGCCAAGTTTAGGGTCCAATATATGTATTATGCCTAACCAATAAATTACGAAGAAGCACTTCCTGACTACCTGTCACTTTTGAAGTATCTGCAATGAAAGAATTTCAATTTCACTCTAGCATTTGTTGCCTTATATAAGTATGATATGTACTTCTTACTTACAAGGACTATAGGTTGGAATTTAGAGATTCTAAATTGGTTTTGTAGGCCCCCAAGGCCTAGCTCAAGTGGCAAAAGGTGGAGGATTTGTGGCTTAGGTCGCAGGTTCAAGCCCTACACCATGCAAAGCGAAGCCCGGTATTTAAGTGGAGAAGGGTAGAGGGGCGGGCCCATTATCCACCGAGTTTAGAAGGCTGTGATTGGTCCAAAGGGCGGGTCACAGACGGATTTCTCGGTTATCAAAAAAAAAAAATTGGTTTTGTAGATAACTTTTAGAAGAGATGCATTCAATATAGCTTTATTCACATTTATTAATTATGTACTTTTATATGGTCGATATCCCCTTAGTTACCTAATCTAACTCAATGCTTCTCATATTTAGTCATCAATGGATTTTGCTTGTCGTAATATTACTGCAGTGAACTGATGATGACACAATAATTTATTGTAGGCAAGTGATGACGAGGATAACCTCAGTGAATTGGAATTGTCAAAAGATGTAGCAGATGAGAAATATTCATCTAGATTGAAGCCCCTCATGCAAGTTTACAAGGAGGCCATCCTAGTCGGAGATGTAAAGCTTATTTCTGAAATTGAGGCGGTCATATCCTCAGTAGATAAGGAGAGAGATGACATGGCTCAAAAAGTATCTGCTCTATCAGCAGATATCAATTCTGGGAAGGAAAAATATATCCGTTTGCAAGCAGATTTTGATAATTATAGGAAAAGATCTGAGAATGAGAAATTAAGAATTAGGACCAATGCTCAAGGGGAAATAATTGAGAGCCTCTTGCCGATGGTTGATAACTTTGAGAGAGCTAAGCGACAGATCAAACTAGAAACTGAGATGGAAAAGAAAATTGATGCAAGCTACCAGGGAATATACAAACAATTCGTTGAGATAATGAGGAGTTTGCGCGTTGCTGTTGTTCCAACTGTTGGCAAGCCATTTGATCCCGCGGTAAGAAATTACTGATTCTCTGCTATCTCTTTTCTCCCTCTCTATGAAGTCATTCTTTGTCCCCTTTTGCGGGGAAGAAGCTGGTCTCTTTACTTTTGCTGTCATTACATTCTAAGGAAGCACAACCAGCAAATATACGGCTGTGGATCCATGTTGTACTCTAGTTTGTCATGGCCAGCACCACATGTCAAATTCGCTGTCCCGTTTTCTTTATATGTCCTAAATGTTAAAACCCATGTCACTCATTTGGCCAAATTGTGTCACCCTACTGCCGCCTATATGTCATTACTATCTATGCTTCTACTTTCCTCCGATGTTCAAAACTCGGTCTGACTAGAATAATTCGCTCCATCAAAATTATAATAGAACATGTTAACGCATTGAAATTGAATAAACTACGATTAAGTGGAAAATGGGTGTATAATTTATGGCTGCATTTAGCCCAAGTAGCATGGATATGTACAAATTCGGCAAACAGTAGACACAACATGAAAATTTGAATTTAGTTTATATGCATATAAACATGATATGAGGATAGGTTTTAGACTTATTAGAGAACTGCTAATATTATATATATATATGATGTTATGATATGACTTAAATGAAGACATGGGGATTCATATTAGCCGACTCCTACTTGTTTGAGACGGAGGTGTAGTTGTTGTTGCATATACATTTAAACATATATGTGTGTATTACATAAGTCTGCAAACGCATGTGCATGTATAATCAACATCTCAAAATATAAATTTAGAAACTTCAAAGATAACATTTAAAGGATAGTCCTTATTTTTATATGATGGTATTCGGCAGCTTGCATGTATCTCGATTATTCCACAGAGTACCTATTGTCTCCTATCTGCCCAAGTACCGAGTAACTCTGTCTATCAAAGCTTAGGCAGATGGATGAAACTACGTAGTATTTTTTTTGTCTCTGTTGGGATTTGAACTCAGGTCACCAAGGTTTGCACTCACTCATTAACTACTAGGTCACATCTTTGGGTGCAAGGATACTCTATTAATTTCGTAAGTTATACTTCAAAAACTATATCAATTAACTGCACTTCAATCCCAAATTAGTTGAGATCGCCCCATATAAGTCTTCTACATCCATTTCTCTATCAAGCGCCTTCCGCTCCAATACTAAATAATTCTCTTTAAAACATATTAGGATGCAGGAGTTCACCAAATCTTACACTTCGGCTTACACGGTCAACTAGTTCAATCCCAACCTAAGTTGCTCGGACTCTTTACTTTCGATGCCGCACCCATGTTGGATTCTCCAAAAATACGCTATTTTTGGAGATTCCGACGTGCACTTGTTGACATTTTTGAAGAGTCCGAGCAACATAGATCCCAATTACTTGGTACATGCTGATTCTTTGTTTCTGTGTTTTATATTTAGCTAAAGCTGCATTAACATAACTTCATCATATGATTTTACCATGTGCTCTTTTAGTATCTTTAATCATCATAACAGACTGGTGCATCTGGAGGTCGATGTACCACATAGCAAACTTCATTAGCTATGAATCAAGATAATTCAGTGTCTTAAACAACTGCTGTTACGTCTCAGCTTCAGACAAGTTGCGGTCGGCTATGTGAATCCCTACTAACCATGTTTAACAACAAAAAAATTAGAAGAAGTTTCTAATTAGTTCAAATCACTTAAGTAAATGTAAAACAGGGCATGGGTAGATAGTCTTAGTGTTGCCTTTTAAATCTGGAACCAGGTTATTGATTAGATTGAAACAAGAACAAATAACATAGAAAGACTGTCACTATAAAGACCTCTCAATTTAACTTCAAGGAGGGTAAAAGGCTGCATTCTTCAACTTTGATGCTGAAAATTGTCTTGGGCTTCGCGTTCAAATTTGGTCTCATGATCATTGATGCAATTACATGATAATTAATGCAGGAATACTTTTTGCTTTATGAAAATTTGAATAATACTGTTATATAGAAAAGGTTTTATTAAGTATAAATCATCCGAAAGTTGTCCTCATTAAAAAAAAATTATCATTTCACTTCTTTCCATAAATTCCAAAGAAAAATGTTGACTTGACATGTTTGATTAACCCTTTATAGATGTCTTATGTTTTGCATGTTTAAGGTTTATGATATGTTTGGTAAAGATTGTATGAGGATTGCTGATATTTGTTACCATTAGAGTCTTGCCATTTTAAAGATGTACCCTTTTGGGTGCTTCTAACCTTTAAAAAGGAAATAAGATGGGTTGAATTCAAAGTAAATATTGCTGTCAAATTTGGAAATTTTAACAGAAAAAAGAGGCTTTGAAATGTTGGAAATCATGACGAAGATATGAAGTTCAAAGGATTGAGAAATACTTTTGAGTCATAAAATAGTGTTGTTTCTTCTCCTTGAACAAACTACAAAGCTTTACACTCTAGCATAGCATATGCATTCAAATCTCACATACACAGGTATTGTGATAGATGCCATAAATTATCTTACTTAAATGGTAAGGTAAAAAACAAGAGATAAATAACTTTTTATTGAACTTTCACTTTTATCAAGTATGAAAGCGCGTACAGTCTTACCCTTTTACGTTGGAAACAAAAAAAAGGAAGTTGAAAAAGTAAGAGTTTTATTAGCATAAGGAATATTGTAACTGTAAAGGAAAATCCGAAAGTCAACCAAGAAACTTCGTAATAGCACTCTACAAACTATTAGCTTATGCTTTGTGGAGTAGCTGCAGCTAGTGCTAACAGCAGCAAAATTTGCACGTTAAACTTCTGTATATTACATCAACTGATGGTCAAATCAAAAGGGCAATTTGTTCTGTAATATTTATTTCAATGAGGTATTTAACTATCTTTTTCTAGATGAACTGAAGAAAGATACTATCATTTGTGGTTTACCATTCTTTCACATCGACGATTTCCGTTGCTTTTCATAATGCTTTGTTGGTATTTGCTGAGTTAGCCTTTTCAAAGTCGAACATGTCTTAGACCTTCTCTTTAATTAGGAAAACAAAATCAGAAAAAAGGAAGAAGTGGGAAGATAGAGAGGGAGGGGAAAAGAGGAAGAAAGACAACTATTGAGTGATTTTGCTTTAGATTTTGAGTTAAGAACCAACCCTGGTTGAAGCACTCTAGAAGGATCTGACGTTATTCAGATTCTTACTTTAACTGCAATTAGTTTTCTCCTTCACATATTATTTTCTTTCTTTACTATTTATAAAGAGAAACCTTTCCCTCGGTCATCTTCTCGCAGATATAAGTAAGATGGAGCAGTTGTTTGCATTCAGTTAGGATAGACCTAAATCTAATATGTTATTATTAGTTTCTAATTCATTGTCTGACTTTGGTGTAATCAGAATATATTTGATGATGACCTAATTGAACACTGGTTGACGGCGATAGTGAAAGCAACTATAGCAATATAATGTGTTGCATCGTGTGGTTTTTGCTGCAATGAGAAAATATTTGATGACTAGCTAATTGAACACGTGTTGATGGTAACAGTTAAAGCAATGTATAGATATTACGTGTTCAAATGCAGATTTGGCTGCAGAGACTAGGCATTCTCTTCTGGGTGTAACCTTGACTGTGACATCTACCTCATGCAATGCTTCCTCTACCTATATGTTTTGAAACATTCATTGACTTGGGATTTTTTTTTGTTCGGGTGGTGGGTGTGAATTTGCTGGTAGTGTTCATGTTACATACAGTCTTATCCAATGCAGGTCTAGCTATTACTAATCTTTAGCATCGGCTTTTTCTTGATACAGCTACACGAGGCTATTGCTCGTGAGGAATCTCAGGAATTTAGTGAGGGAATTGTAATTGAAGAATTTCGCCGTGGGTTTTTACTTGGAGACCGCCTTCTAAGGCCAGCTATGGTTAAGGTTTCATCAGGACCTGGTAAAAGGGTACCCTCTTCAGTCTCACAGAAATCCCCAGCAGCAACTGTCGGAGTTGATGAAAGCTAGTTCAATTTTACAGGGATACATTCAATTCTTTGAAGAGCAAAGACTACTTCCAGTCATATAAATGGATTTGAATTCTCATCAGTCTTGGCAATCCTCAGCGATAGTGTACAATCATTTATTCCCAACTCTTTGTTCTTTGTGTCTATTGCACAATGAGAATTAGGGAGGAATTTTTCCTTTGAATTTTAAGAGATCCAATGCAGTTGTTGAAGGAAAATATGCTTGTTCTGCTGTTTGTCTGAAGGCTTGTGAACTCTCTTTTGTATTTATATGAAAAAACCATTTTGGGATCTTACTAATTTGGCAGTTCATCTACCTGAGAATTTACTGCGCATCATTCCTCCATACCTACCTTCCGCTACACCAGTAAGGGTGCGTTTCGTATGGAAATATATTTTTCGATTTTTCCATGTTCAGTTGGTCAAAATTTTTGAAAAAATCTATTTTTCTAAATTTTTAAAAATGAGGGAAATGACTTTTCTAATTGCATTCCAGATTGACAATGTCTTTCCCACCTTCTAAAACACCTCATCTTCACCCCACCCCATAGCTCCCATCCTCACCACCCAACACCCCTTTAGACCTTTACCTCCCATAATTTTGACAAATGATTTTAGGATAATATTTTTTGCTTGCACACTGAACATAAGAAAATAAGTAAGAAGTTCACTTATTTTTCTAGAAAACATTTTCTAAGATTGAAAAATATTTTCTATCGTATCGAACACACCCTAAATCACTCAATAGTGATCCATGCTCTCAACTTTCCCCAAATGTAGATGGATACTTTGAATGGATCTGGAAACTGCATGTTCCAAATAAAATTAAAAAAATTCATTTGGCTAACAAGTCACCAACGACTACCCATTACTGCCTATCTAAACTATAAACACCCTCCATCCTTCTTCATTTTTTCTCATAATTTTCTAATTCTCTCACATTACAACAACATACCTTGCGTAGTTCATTCTAAAAATGAGTCTAAGGAGGGTAAGATATACGTAAATCGTACCACTATCTTTTCGAGGTAGAAAGCTTGGTTCTGATAGACCCTTGTCTCAAAATAAAGATATTGAAGCAGAGTTGTAGGAAAATATGACAAATAAGCTATCAAGATATAAATAATAATAATAAACCATATAGATACAACAAATACTAAATACTCTTTACAAATAGGGTTGCGAGGAGATGAGGTTAGCCCCTTCCCTCCCATCTAAAGTCCGACAACACTTGACCTACTAACCTTTAACCTTTTACCTTAATGACCAATGTATTTAGTAACTTTTTTTACCCCCTCTCTAAGAGTTCACACTTTTTTGCTTCATTGGTGACTCAAACTCACAACCTTATAATTGAAGGTGGATGATGCTTACCATTCGAGCAACCCCTCTTGTGTATTTTATAATTAGTTATCATATAATAGTAGCGCGACAATGACCAAATTTATAGTATTATAGTGGTTCGATAGTTACCAAGTTTGCTCTCAAGTTATTTCAAAAACCTAAATGAAACGACTAGAATTTGTAAAGAAGTTTTGCCAGGGCCGACTCAACAAGATTGGAGGCCTAAAGCGAAACTTGAGAAAGGGGCCATAATATTATTGTTTTTTTCATCATATATACTTTTATTTAAAAATCTACTTTTTTAGTTTTTTAGTTGTGAAGTCATTAGTTACTATTTTATAATCGATTTGTTTTAGTAATTTCTTTTCAATTGATAATATTACTAATCCATTCAATCTGTCTTGAGATATTGTTGATCTTAAATAAGATTTAATCAACTTTAGTTTTGAAAAACTTCTCTCGGGGCAGAGGCAACGGTTACAGGGACTGTTAACATTATTTTATAAGCAATACGTTTATTTGGAAAAGAATAAAGTCTTTTTATTTGATTGGGTATTTTTATTAGATCATTAACTTCTACTTGTATTATATCTCTTAACCCTTTTAATTCAAAAAATAAATATAAACCATTAAAGTTAAAATAACTTTTATGTGTTAAAGAAAGTTCAAGGTTAAGACAATGTTTTTTTAAAATTTTCATCATCTAGTGATCTCAATTTACCATTAAATAAGAAACCAAAAATAATTTCATATTCTACAATTGGTTCAAATCTATTTTGAAATATATATATATATATATATATATAATGTAATCAAATCTAATTTCACAGGACTTTTCGATTTCGTTATCAATATTTTCATCAAATTATTTCTTATGAAATTTAGGTTCTATATTCATCTCATATGTAATTTTGTTAGTAGAAATCATAGAATTCATAGTACATATATTTCTTTTTTAAAAAAAAACATTTAAAAGTAATTTTTTTTAAAAATGGGGTCCCCAAAAAATATGGGTCCCCAAGCGATGACTTTAGTGGCCTAGGGGTTAAGACGGCCTTGAGTTTTGCAATTGGCTAACACTAAATACGAATTTGTATCTTTCAAATTTCTTACATCCCATTGCCAAGTCTATTATACGTTCATCATTTATTATACTACAATGTCCTCGAGACTCTTTTTTGTAATCTTGCATTTACTATAAATAAATTGTTGTTAATGTCTAAGTGAAAAATGAGACATTATTTTTCACAAGCATAAAGATCGTCTGCTTCTGTAAATTAGACATTGAAGCAAAAATGCAATATAAAGTAAATGCTCTGAAAACATATGCAAAACCTTTATTCAAAATATAAGAATAGTAAATTAAAACCTAAAAATTGAAATAAAAAACATTCAAAAAAAAATTAAAGACAGGATAAAAATAATCGAATCCAAAGAGATTCACATTACTGTTATATTAATTCTACCTTCATTCATCTTGTGTAACGCAAAGAACGCAAAGAACACAAAGTAAATTGTGTTACAAAGAGAATAACTTTTCCATTCCAAAACAAAATAAGAGTTTCTGTAAAATGTGATGTAATAACTTTTAATGCCATTAACATTCACAATGCGTTATACAAATTAATTCTTCATTTTGAAACTCCTCTATTGCAAATCCTATATAAGCATGACCTTTTGTAAACATTACAACACAACCAACAAAAGAAAATAAACATTTTCCTTCTTTCTTCTTATTCTTAGAATATATTTTGGACAATTGGCGGTTTTGGAAACCTCCAAACCTTCAGCCACGAGTGCACGTGTTTGAGAGTAATTATTGTGGAACCTTGGGGAGCGACCGGCTACAACGATTTGCACCGAAGTCAGACCGAAATCGCTTTCAAGACAGTGGCTTGCCAAGACACAATGTTTGTAATAAGTTGTTTACTACTTTATAATTTCAGTGCTCATGTTCTTACTGCATCTCCCTTAGTTTTTGAGAGATCTAATTTCGTTGGTTCAAAAAGGATTTCATTATTCAGAGCATAATGTTCGACTTTAAAATTCTCATTTTAGGCACTAACATCTTACAATTCAACCCTTGGTCCTTTAACCTTCACCCTTAATTGTTCAATATTTTCAAAAAACATTGTGACCTTAGCTATTTGGACCAACACCTTTTCTAGGGTCGCAATTGCGAAGGTATCGATTTGTCTAGAAAGAAGAATGACAAGGAAATAAATCATACTTTGATAAATATGAAAACACACTAAAGCATATTTGACATACCCATAAGGGTAAAATTGATCATTGCAACAATCGTTGTTATTAATTGTATGACTATCTTTAAATATTTGGATAGAGATATATTCTCAGTCACATATTAAATGTTGATTAGCTATAAAAATTTGTCAACATTGCTCACAAATAAATTTCACAAAAATCTAACTCAAAACGCAAGGTATAATTTTTATCTTTTTCTGATGCAATACGATAAAAGTTGATTTTGTTATCAATAAACAATTTCAGATTATTAACTCTATTAAAAGTTAAATGGTAATATTATTATAATAATCGTTGTTGTTAGTTGTATAAGTGTTAAATATTTAAATTAATTAAGATAGATCATGAGTCACATATCATATATTGATTATTTTTAATTTTTTATTAAAGCTACTCAAAAAAATATATTAAATGAACTACTTTGAACCTACCTCTAACGTAAGAGATAATTTTGTCATTTTTTTCTAATATGTTATGATAAATTAAATATATTTTGTCAATCATAATTGGATTATAAATCGTGCAAAAATTAAATAACGATATTAATGTAATAATTGTTGTTACTAATTAGTAATTATATCCGAGATATGTATCCTCATGATTAATAGGCGAAAAAATTACGTCGGTAAAATCTATACTCATTAATTTCGATGATAATGTACTACTTCCATATAGTATTTCCTCCTATGACCTTTTTGGCGTGAATTTGAACATTAATTTCGTAAGTTTTTACAATTTTTTTTTATATATTTATAAAATGCAAACACAAAAGGACTATACGATGAAGCTTAGAAAAAAAAAAGATCTCTTATCCTCATACAATCCGAAAAAAAAAGAAGACTTTTTCATATATCTTATATGAAAAATCGAACATTTCTTAATAAAATTCTTCGCTAAAAAATATATAAAAAAAAAAAAAAAACTTGCGTTAAGGTTTAGAAAATCATAATTTAACATAAAAAAGTTTGCAATAAAATTACTCCACTAATATATAAGAGCAAAAAAACAGGTGGTATATATCGCCGTCAGAACCTATTTTACTCGACCCTACTCTCGAAAAACAAATGTTTCTTCTGATGGTTATTCTGCCGGAGTAGCAGTTCCGTTGCGGAGACAGCAAAGATATAGTTAACCGCATTAGCAGATTAACCATTTTTCTGTTTTTTGTTTATCAAATGGAAAACTTGCTACCGGTTAGTACTTTCCCCTCACCTCTTTACTATGCAAAGTTCACTTTGGTTTGATCGAAATTCAATTGCATAATTTATGTTTTTGTTTGTTGTCATTTGAATTTTGTTTGATGATTCTCGGCAAGTCTCAATTGCTTTTATTTGTATTAAGCTCGTTTTGGAATATACAAAATTTTGTTTTCTGAAAGCAAATTGGGTCGGTGGGGGTGGTTGGTTGTAGAATTTGTCGATTTGGAATAGTTAACGTATACTGCCAGGTGATGAAACCCTAGTGAAGTTTTGGTAGTGTCGGACTGGGGTGCTGGTTTTCTCATGATCCCTCAAAAAAACAATGAAGGGATTGAAGCAAATAATCTAAAGTGAGACATGAATTGTTCAGAGGTATCGAGCAAAAAGTGCTAATCTTGGGGGGAAATTTGACCTTCTATGTTAGCTTCCATAGCCACTGATCAATTAGAGTTTTGCTGGAACTCAAAAGTTTTGCAGTTCGACTTTTCCTTCATATTCTCTTAAAACCAATCAAACTTGTGTCCTCTTTCCGGTTGTTTAGTTTCTCTGTTGTGCATTTTGGGTATTGATATGCTTATTGCTTCTTATATTCACATGTCACAGAATTGTTTAGTCTTCACCTTCTTGGAAATTAAAATTGTCAAAGGGTGCCCCGTCTTTCTGATTGTATTCTAGTTTCGTTTGTA
>JAJOOR010016913.1:0-10899 GCA_036250505.1 Solanum acaule
CCTATTGGTAACTCATCAACCGAGCCTTACATAGCAGGTCATAATTTACTGCTCGCGCATTCAGCTGTGGTGAGACTCTACAGGAGAAAATACAAGGTGATTCTTTAAACATCGCGATTACTATTTACTAGTGTACTAAATCCCCAAATGTTTGCTAATAGTGCATATGCGCTCCAATGCAGTCAACTCAACATGGTTTTGTTGGATTAAATCTCTTCGCGTTTTGGTCTCTTCCTTATACAAATAAAACAGCTGATGTAATTGCAGCACAACGAGCTAATGATTTTTACCTCGGCTGGTAAGATGAAGAAGTTTCTTAGCTTATTTACATCTCGACTATCTCAAGCATTTAATGTCTAATAAAGTTCCTATCTTCAATGAAGGTTTGTGAATCCGTTGGTATTTGGAGACTATCCCGATATAATGAAGAAGAATGCTGGTTCTAGATTGCCCAAATTCACGAGACGAGAATCTAAGCAAGTTAAAGGGGCTATAGATTTCATAGCCCTGAATCATTATATGACAGTACGCGTTAAAGACAGCTCCAACAGCCTGGAAAATGATATCAGAGACTTCACTGCCGATTCAGCATTTGAGTTTATATGTAAGAATACATGACTAATGCATCGATCAAATTAAACATAATATGATCCATTTAATTGTCATTAGAAGACACTATTCAGCTTAAATTTGGTCGAGTGAACCAACGCCAGTTTCTCTTTGTTTGATCTCAAAATTTAATGCTTCTATCTCTTTATTTATGCAGTGAAAAATGGTGGTACACTTCCAGGCCAGGTGAGGCTCGCGACATGTGTGCAATTTACCTTGTTTATGTTTATTTATTTTTCGATTGACAATTTGTTCTGTATCAGTATTCAGTGACAGAACCAGGTCTGCAAGGAGTACTAGAATATTTCAAACAAGCTTATGGAAATCCACCTATGTATATTCATGAAAATGGTTCCTTCCTCTCTCTCGTTCTGCTCATTCACACACAAACAAGCCCAATCGTGTTGTTTTATACGCGTAGGCTACCATAAAACAAGTATTCTAAAAAGCCTGGTGTTGTTTGTTTTGTCAGGTCAAATGACACCACGAAATGCAACGTTAAATGACACAACTCGGATAGAATATCTGCAAGCTTATATTGGAAATTTGCTTGATGCTGTGAGGTAAGCCCCTCTCCCTGTCTTCACATTACACATTTTGTTATTTAATGAGAGACGCGAAGGTGTTCATCAGAAGTACTCCCTTGACTTCTTCGTATGTTTACTTCGTAGGAATGGATCAAATGTGAAAGGCTACTTCACATGGTCATTTTTAGACTGTTTTGAGTTATTCAACGCGTATGAATCCGCGTTTGGCTTATACTATGTGGATTTGAATGACAAAGAGTTAACAAGATATCCAAAGGTTTCTGCACATTGGTACTCTAATTTCTTGAAGGGAAAAAGCTACAAACATAGTGATAAATTACTACTTCATTCTTCTCAATGAGTATCTTTTTTCTCAATATTGTGTTTACAATCACAGTTAGGGATTCACAAATTTCTCTACTGCAAACTTTTGCAAATAAGATTAATTGCGTATCCTTGTACAAGGGTACGTAGACACTATATTTTTATTTTTCGAATTCTAGTCCAAAAGCCGGGATTTGCATTTGCCTTGAATACATTGCAAACCTTATATATGCATCGTTGGATCCGTTATGGATAGTGAGATGTCATTACACCATCAACGACAATGTATCGTATTGTATTGTATTGTGTTGTATCGTACTGTATTGTGTTGGGTCAAAATGACATTTTCCTAATAAACATATTATTGTTTTAAAAAAACACACACATTCTTTTCATAATAAAAATATTATAATTCATTGTTAAGGTAAGATCATAGTAATCTATCATTAATTTTTATTTAGATAACGATAAAATCCTTTTTTTACTGATAAAATAAAAAATATTTTATTTCTTAATATTTTCTGAATTAAAAAAGGATAAACATTTGGTGATATAATTCTTAGTTTTAAATTTAAAATACAACAATCATAAGAACATAAAACATGAAAAATTATTATATTAATTTAAAACACAAAATATCTTTAAAATATAGTCGATGGAGTTATTATTGACCCCTTTTTCATATTAATCTTAAAATCAAATGTTTTATCCTACTTCAATTTGAACAAGATCAAGAAATAAAAATATAATGTATTTTTTTTTAAATAAAATTTTTATCAGGCAAAAATGTTTTTGATCCAAATTGAAATATTTTTAGATCAAATTATTAACAACATAAATATTTTCGAATGAAACTATTAGTTGCATGAATATTTTGGATCAAATTATTGACGAACAATTTTATTCAATTTCATACCATTTAAGAGTTTTTTTTTTTTAAAAAAAAAATATAGGCCAAGTAAAATGAAATGAAAATAAAATAAAATAGTGTGGGTGAAACTTTTCTCATTACCAAAACCTATTTAATTAGCATCTATTTATTAAGCATACGTCAATTATTTCATTTTTATGAAATATCACCATCATTCAAGTTTTAAAAAGAAAATAATTGATACCTAAGGTGTGTTATAAATGATAATAGTTCAAAAAGAAAAAGAGAACAGTTGATAGTTAATACTCCCTCTGTCCCAATTTATGTGACACTTTTCGTTTTTCGAGAGTCAAACAGTTTAAATTTGACCAACGATTTACACATGAAATCTTCAAATTTTGTGAAATGAAATTTATATATTTATAAACTAAGTAAAAAGTACTACGTAAAAACTACGTAATTGACAATTCAAAATATCTAAAAGATGTATAAAAAATTTACGGTCAAAGATAGACTTGTTTGAATCTCAAAATCCAAAAAGAGCCACATACATTGGGGCAGAGGAAATATGTGTTATAAATGATAATAGTTTAGATAGAAAACAGAACAACGGATAATTAGAGCGAAAAATCACAAAAACAATCTGTTTTTTACTATATGGTGTTTCAGAGTCTAGTGAAGAAGTCACTAAAGTATTGAGGGTACAAGAATGATGATGCTCCAAAATTGCAATCCAATTTCAGTTTTTTGGTGCTAATTTTTTCTATCCAATGGTTACTGGTGACAGTCTTTTGTGTGGACAATTATAGCAGAGGTGACTTCCCTCCTGGCTTTGTTTTTGGTGCTGGAACTTCTGCCTATCAAGTCAGTTTCAAAAGTTTTTTTTTTCTTTTTTTGATAGTAATCAGATTTAATGTTCATTATTTGATTGGTTTGGTTATTTTTGAATAAAAAGGTTGAAGGGGCAGCATTTGAAGATGGAAGGACACCTAGTATTTGGGACACTTTTACTCATGCTGGTTTTGTTTCTCAAATCTTTCAAATTCTGCTTCTTTATTGTCATACGAACTTTAAGGTGTATGAAGTTTCATATTTGATTTTTTAAGCAAGACTTCATTTAACTTAGGTTGATTTAGGCCCTACGTCAAGATAATCCTATCTTTGAAATACTTTGGTAATGCTCCTAAATATTGAATCATTGGCTTTGCAGCCTTTTTTTTGTCTTTCTGAGTTTCTGTTCCAATAATCTTGAAACTAGAGATAGTTGACATGTATTGTTCGCTTTGGTCCGATTGACTTCATGTATTTGTCACTTAGAGCTATGTCACATTGTTAGAGTGGATTAGAGTCTCGCATTAGTTGGAGAATGGATTAATTGATGGTTTGTTTATATTGATTTAGGCAGTCCTCCCTTTATGAGAGAGAGAGTTTTGGGAATTGAATTAGACTAATCTGTCATATTTTAACATGATATTAGAGTGATGTTCATTCATGTTTGTGCTCCCGGTCCGCACTTCAGTTGGGCCTTGTTAAAGTGAGTGACCATCTCATCTAATAGTTTAAGCTGTTAGAGAGAGCACACTTTTATTATTTAATTATATCCTCAGCAAGCCTGAGTGCAGAACATTGCTATACTACTACTTATAGCCATAGGTCTACATTTGATCAACGGGATATACTATTTTTGGACTTATAACATTTCTTTCTTTTACAAATTTAAAATCTCTTTATTAGGAACCAAATGTTGTGAGTTGGATACTTAGATTAACTGCAGATTGGCATATGATATTTCAAGTTTTTGCTTCCAGGTTTCTCCGGTGGAGCCAATGGAGACATAGCATGTGATGTTTACCACAAATACAAGGTGAATACAATCACTCTGTTCTAATCTGAGTCTTTTACTTCTTACTGATCGCTATAACGTAATATAACAAAATTTGGTATAGTCAATACTCAATAGTTTAGACAGCGATAAAATGGACAGTTACAACGTGCAAATTATAGATGTAGAATCAATAACATGCCTGTTAAGTTTCGAGTTCTTATCTTTCAATTTTCTCAACAACATGCCAAAGAAAGCATTTGACTCGGGCTCTTTAAGCTTTACTCTTGAATTATATTTGCTTAAGCATCTTATAATTGATCTTACATAGTTTAGGTCCTTCACACGTTAGCATAACCTTAGGTGTGGCTACCTCTGAGTGTCTTCTTATTGGTGGTTTATGGCTATGTTGCTCGGACCTCCAAAAATGTACCTTTAATTGGAGGATCAGACATGCAGCTGTCTACATTTTTGTGGAGTCCGAGCAACATACTATGTTTGTTCTTTACGTTTTGTAAGGAGTTGGTAGCATTATGTTCAATCAGTTTTTTTCAAAAAGAAAGGCATTTTGAGATTTTCAAATTTTCGTTGCAGGACGATGTCCAACTCATGGTTGACACGGGCTTAGAAGCCTATAAGTTCTCTATTTCGTGGTCTCGACTTATTCCTGGTATGTTTAGCCCCTTGATGCTACATGAAAACACCACAGATTATTTTTGTTTTATTAATTTCCATCCCCTTTGATGCCGTGTTTGTTCTCTTTTCAGGTGGAAGAGGACCTGTAAATCCAAAGGGTTTACAATTTTACAACAATTACATTGATGAACTTATCAGCCACGGTCATAACTACATTTCTTTATAACCATTCCAACGTTTGGAACTTTCAGTACATTTTGTCGATTACATATAATAGCAAGAAATGAAAAGCAAAACGCTGCACTTCCGAGTAAATTAAAAAAGTCATTCATATCTTTCAATGTTGCAGGTATTCAACCACACGTTACACCATTTCACAGTGATCTACCGCAGGCACTTGAAGATGAATATGGAGGCTGGTTAAGCCGAAAGATTGTGTAATGTCGATAGACTCATATATCAGTTTGAGTATAAGGACACTTGGATATGATTAACTTCAACAGTAGAATTTTCTTTTGATTTTAGGAAGGACTTCACGGCATATGCAGAGGTATGCTTCAAGGAATTTGGTGACAGGGTGATGTATTGGACCACCATTAATGAGGCCAATACATATGCGATTGGAGGTTATGATTATGGCTTCACCCCTCCTGGACGTTGTTCCCTGCCTTTTGCAGTTAATTGTTCTAGAGGGAATTCATCTACTGAGCCATATATGGTTGTTCATAACACGTTACTTGCGCATTCATCTGCAATGAAATTGTACAGGAGAAATTACAAGGTAAAGATTTTAATCTAGAAGCAATAAATAACTTTCATCTGTATTATTAGCATTTTAGTCTCTGAGGTTATAGTTTGATCAATTTTACTACAAGACTTGTGCTTACTAATGACAGCGAAATTTTGAAATGCAGTCCAATCAACATGGTTTCGTGGGATTTAATATATATGGTATGTGGTCCGTTCCTTATTCAAATGCAACTGCTGATGTAATTGCAGCACAACGAGTAAATGAATTTTATACTGGTTGGTAAGTTTTAGGATTTCATTGGCTAATTATATTTGCCACACATGTAAACTTTTGCCTTATTAACTACCACATCAATCAAAGTTTAACTTCTATATACTGATAGTGTAAACGTTCCATACACTATCTGGTCATTTAAAATAAAGGTACTAGTAACCTGTAAATTAAGGCAAGTAACCTTTGATAGCATGTTAAATGCATATATCCTGCCTTTGCAAGTAAAGTATTTTTCTTCCCTATTAGTAGTCGTAGCATTACTCATGTAGTTTCTTGTTACTAGATTTCTGTTGCTATCTGCCACTTCTTGTACTACTATTGTCGTATTTTTTGTTGTAGTTACTCTTCAGAATGTTTGGTCATGCTTTCTATAGTATCTTGCTGTGGTTTCTTCATTTTTGTTACTATTTCCTTCTCCGAATTTCTTTGAACTGTTTTTTCTTGAACTGAGGGTCTTTTAGAAACAACCTCTCTACCTCCTAGGTAACCAGACCCCACTTTGTGGGATTACACTGAGCATGTTGTTGTTTGCAAGTGAGATATTTGTTTACAACAATTAACTTTTTGCTGCAGGATTATGAACCCTTTCGTATTTGGAGACTATCCCTCTCTAATGAAGAAGGCTGCCGGGGCAAGAATTCCAACCTTCACCACTTATGAAGCTAAGCTAGTTAAGGGCTCAGTTGACTTCATAGGCCTAAACCACTACATTACTGTATCTGTGAAGGACAGGCCTTCCAGCATTGAAAAGCATAGCAGGGACTTCGGTGCTGACATGGCGGCAGAGGTCTCACGTATGAAATCCATTTCTTACTAAATGATCACGAATTCTGGCCGTTATGTCATACTCACGTAATCCCACAAGTGGGGTCTAGGGAGGGTGGTGTGTATGCAGCCTTACCCATGCCTTGTGATGTGAAGGTAGAGAGGTTGTTTCCAATAGACCCTCGGATTAAGTAAAAGCATATCAACAAAAATACAAGTATGTAAAGCGAATACTGTAGCAAAAGAAGTCATGTTGACAAAATAATACGATAACTGAAGCACAGGAAACAACAAGTAGTAATACTAAAATCTAAGAGTAAGATAGTAGGAGAGTAATAATAACAATATTGAAATGGGAACTAGACAATACTCGGCCTCCAAATTTTCCTATCTAGAGTCATGTCCTCGGTAAGTTGCATAATCTAGTTCGTTATCTGCTTATGATGGATTATGTGATATGAATGAGCTTGCTAATTTTATGTTGTTTTTTTTTGGGTTTCTGCAGTTGAGGCATTGACAGCAGATCAGGTGAGGCATCTAATATAATAAAATAAGTTCTTATGTGATATTTCGAGATTATATACTCTGTCGCTTAAATATTGTCTCATGACTTTAGTATCCAGTGATACCTTCTGGTCTTTATGAACTTCTGGAGTATCTTAAAGAAGCTTATGGAAACCTGCCGATTTACATTCAAGAAAATGGTGAGTCCTTGCCAATCGCGTCCCTCTCTTTGATTTATGCACATCCAATTTCTGAGTTTTTACACCTATGTTTTAGTTCATTTCATATAAAACAAGATGCCTGTTAATTGTTATACAGCTAGCTTTTGTTATGGTGTGGTTTTTCTAAGAATATGATGAAGTTTGTAGTTTCCTCTGAATTCCGAATGTAAGGTGTTACGGTCCCTTGATATGGATCTAGTTATGGGACGCTGCAAGATGAAATCAGATATTTTCTACTAACGACCTTATGGTGCTGATTCTTTGATAGAAAACCTACAATCTCTTGAGCTAAAGTACTCAAAGATTGGAATAATTTTCTGCTTGTCGTTCCATTGAATTCAAATAACTTTAAATACAACATTAGTGGATTAATCACCGTTGGTAGACTAAACGGATGCTAACATAAGGATTTTAGGCTGCAAACTTACTTACTTATGTTACTTTTCTTCAAATTCCTGAAATGTGAAGTATTACAGATGCTTAGAATGATTTGCTTTGGCAGGTCAAAAGACTCTACGAAACGAGATACTAAATGACACGCCGAGGATAGAATATTTGCATGCCTACATTGGGAGTGTTCTTGATGCTGTTAGGTACCCTCTAACAACTAGTTATTAACTGTATCTGTTGGCTTTGTTAAAAGCTTTTCTTTTGCTCACTCGGCGTGATAATGCAGGAATGGATCGAATACTAGAGGGTATTTCGCGTGGTCCTTCTTAGATGGTTTGGAGTTACTTGGTGGCTATGTACTGAGCTATGGATTCTACTATGTAGATTTGGACGACAATGAATTAAGAAGGTATCCAAAGCTTTCTGCATACTGGTATGCCAACTTCTTAAAGGGAAAAGAAGTTCAATTTTCGAAGTTGAGGACAAACTAATTCCTATCTACAAATCCTAGTATTGTTGCTAAAATGATATAATTTACCTGCACAAGGCGTGCTCCATTACCTGAACCTCACTCATGGAATTACGTTGAGTATGTTGTTGTAAGGTGTTAGTACATTATTACCCTTTCAAATTATATGATGTTTACACCAAACTATACTAATTTTCTGTAGTTGGGGGTGATAAAATGAGGTGATGATGGATATTAATCAACCATTGCTAAATGGCAAAGTTAATATGTAATATGTTAGCAAGATGTAATGCTAGGTAGGTAAGGGTGGCGCTTGCCATAAAAAAAAAATTAAGCAGAAAGCAGGTTAGACAGGCGAGTGAATAGTGATATAGTACATGCAGGCAAGGTTAATAGGGGTCTTGAGCAACCTTTGACCCCTTTATGACAACCTCTCATTTGTTCAACTATTCCCGATGCTGGGCCGGGCTTAGGTATAAGAAGCCTGACCCGAAAAAAGAGTGTAAAGTAGTACTCATGTTAATTTGTAGCAGTCTCATATAGTGCCTCATGTTCTGGACCATTAATGAGGACCTTCCGTAATGAGTCAGGGAACTACCATGTATACTCACACCATTTTTTAACGCTTATATCTGCATATACAGACCATTTTTTAGGAATTACTCGAATTTCTCGATTTTTCGTGTATATTAGCCCATGGATTTTGCGCACTGGAGCACTCAAATTTTTTATGAGGACCTTCGTAATGAGTTGGGGAACCACCACATATATTCACACCATTTTTAACGCCTATTTCCGCATTTACAAACATTTTTTAGGAATTACCCAAATTTCTAGATTTTTCATGTGTATTAGCCCATGGATCTGGCGCCTCGGAGCACAAAAAAAATTTTTTGTCAAAAAAATTTATGACGGGTTTCATAATGAGTTGGGAATTATCCCGTATACTCGCACCATTTTCTTAACGCCTATTTCCTCATTCACAGGCCCTTTTTTAGGAATTACCAAATTCCTCATTTTTTTCGTGTGTATTAACACATGGATAAAGCCCCCCGGAGCACCCAATTTTTTTTTCAAAAAACTTTATGAAGATTTCTGTAATGAGTTGGGGAACCACCACATATACTCACACCACTTTTGACGCCTATATCCACATTTACAGACCCTTTTTTAAGAATTGTCCAAATTCTTCAAATTTTCGTGTGTTAATGTCCATGGATCTGGCGCCTCGGAGCACTCAAAATTTTTTTCTCAAAAAAATTTATGAGGACCTTCATAATGAGTTGGGGAACCACCCCATATACTTACACCATTTTTAATGCCTACTTCCGCATTAAAGGCCCTTTTTTAGGAATTACCAAATTCCTCAATTTTTCGAGTGCATTAGCCCATGGATCTGGCACCCAGAGCACCCAATTTTTTTTCTCAAAAATCTTTATGAGGACCTTCATAATGAGTTGGGAACCACCACGTATATAATGCCTATTTCCGCATTTTCAGAACCTTTTTTAGGACTTACCCAAATTCATCGATAGCACCCAAAATATTTTGCACAAAAAACTTTATGAGTACATCTGTAATAAGTCGGGGAACCACCAAATATACTCACACCATTTTTAATGCATATATCCTCATTTACAGACCCTTATTTAGAAATTACCCAAATTTCTCGATATTTTATGTGTATTAGCCCATGGATATGACGACCTGGAGCAACCAATTTTTTTTCTCAAATAACTTTATGAGTACTTTCGTAATGAGTTGGGGAACCACCACATATACTCACCATTTTTAATGCTTATTTCCGCATTTACAAACCATTTTTTAGCAATTACCCAAATTCCTCAATTTTTCGTGTGTATTAGCCCATGGATCTAGCGCCCCTGAGCACCCAATTTTTTTTTTTCAAAAAAAACTTTATGAGGACCTCCAAAATGAGTTGAGGATCCACCACGTATACTTAAACAAATTTTAACGCCTATTTCCGCATTTACAATCCTTTTTTTTACAAATTACCCAAATTCCTCGAGATTTTGTGTGTTAAAGCCCATGGATCTGGTACCGCAGAGTACCCAAATTTTTTTTCTCAAAAAACATTAAGAGGACCTCCTTAATGAGTTGGAGAACCACCATGTATATTCACACAATTTTTTAACGCTTATATCCGCATTTACAAGCCCTTTTTTAGAAATTACCCAATTTTTTTTATTTTTCGTGTGTATTAGTCCATGGATTTGGCACCCCGGAGCACCCAAAGATTTTTTTCTCAAAAAAAATTATGAGGACTTCCGTAATGAGTTGGGGAACCACCACGTATACTCACACCATTTTTAATGCATATTTCCGCATATAAAGACCTTTTTTTATAAATTCCTCAAATTCCTCGATTTTTCATGTGTATTAGCCCATGGATATGGCGCCCAAGGCACCCAAAATTGTTTTCTCAAAAAAATTTATAAAGACCTCTTTAATGAGTTGGGAAACCACCACATATAATCACATAATTTTTTAAAATGACTATATCCGTATTGACATGCCCTTTTTAAGGTATTACCCAAACTCCTCGATTTTTCATGTGTATTAACAAATGGATTTGGCGCCCTAGAGCCCCAAAAATTATTTTCTCAAAAAACTTTTCGACGACCTTCGTAATGAGTTGGGGAACCACCACGTACACTCACACAATTTTATAAACGCCTATTTCCACATTTACAGGCCCTTTTATAGGAATTACCCA